>CAJHQQ010005088.1:0-20630 GCA_905132885.1 Moricandia moricandioides | reverse complement strand
TGGCCAAATACTTGATTGTGAAGATCCACCTACTGGAAACTGCTTTCTTCCCTTTTGGCAGTGCACTCTCATACCAAGTGTCGTTCTTGATCATTGCATTTGCCTCAGCATCAACATATTCCTTCCATTCCTTGTCTTTCATTGCCTCCCTCATATGATCCTGGTATGTAACTTTCATCCAAGCTTACCATAAAAGCACAATGTTCTTCTGGATACTTTGTAAAGGAGCATACAACCTGAGATGGATGTTCTACTGCTTGAGCATTGTAGTATACCCTTGTATGCATCCAGTCTGATGGTGGTCGCCTTATTCTTGAGCTTCTCCTCAATGGTTTTTCCACCACAACATTTCTAGACTCGTCTTCCTTTCCACCCAACATCTCTAGACTCGTCTTCCTCTTGATATCCAGAACCTCTTTGATCTTCTTGTGATTTCACCACCCTTGATCATGAGAACCTGAGCTTCCTTCTTCTTCTGAGAGAAACTGTTCTCGACCAGAATCAAACTCTTCTTAACTTCCTGAGCTTTCACCTTCTTGGTTATGAGTTTCAGGTTCATTTCCCCCCTCATGGTCAAGGTGGGGAGACTGGTTTGATTCATTTATCCTGGTAGGACCATTGCCATCCTTGTTCATAGTGATTCCAATACCAAGACCTTCCAAAATAACCCTTAGAGTAGCTGCTTTATCTGAAGTAAGATCTTTCAACTCTTCTTGATTCTTCTCTTCATAGTACCCCTTGCTTCTATAAACTTCACATCTCTAGACACCAAAACCTTTCTTGCCACTGGATCATAACACTTATATCCCTTAAGAGTTGTAGAGTAGCCAATAAACATTGCCTTAGTGCTCTTAGCTTCCAGTTTGTCTCATCCCTCCACGGAAACCAGAACATAGCACAAACACCCAAACACCCTTAAGTAGTCAACCGAGGGCTTGTACTTGTTTAGGACCTCAAATGGAGCTTGATCTTGCAAAATCTTAGTTGGTGTGCGGTTGATCAAGTAATAAGCTGTGGAGACAACATCACTCCAGAACCATTTGGGAACATTGGCTTGAAACATCAGAGACCTTGCTACTTCCATAAGGTGGCGATTCTTCCTTTTAGCTACACCATTCTGTTGAGGAGTGTAGGGACAACTGGTTTGATGGAGAATCCCATGTTGAGCCAAATGATCCTTGAATGCCTGACTCGTGTACTCCTCTCCATTATCTGATCTAAAAATTTAAAACTTGGCATGATAATGGTTAGTCACATAGGTTTGAAAATTTTGAATGCATCAAGGACCCTATCTTTTGAAGGTATAAGTGTTAACCAGGTGTATTTCGATTTTCATCAATGAATGTAACAAAATACTTATGATTATCTCTAGATATACAAGGTGCAGTCCAAACATCATAATGAATCAAGTCAAAACACTTCTCATAAACAGTAGATAATTTAGGAAAGACAATATTACAATGCTTGCCTAAAATGCAAGCTTCAAACTCATTATTTTCAAAAACAACACCTGGTAACATCAAGTTTAAAGCTCTAACATGAGGATGTCCTAGTCTAGCATGCCATAAAGCATTTTTATTCAAAATAGAAGAAGAAGAAGTAAACGAGCAACTAAAATCAGAAACATAAGCAAGCTCTTCAAGCAAATATAGCTCTCCCCTGGTAACTCCTTTTCCAATCAACTGGTTGCTCTCAATATCCTGTAACTTCACATCATTAGGACTGAATATAACATTGCAATTTAAATGAGTAGTGCATTTCTTAACAGATAGAAGATTTGATGTGAATTCAGGCATATAGAAAGCTCTAGAGTTCTTACTAAGCAGTTTTAGATTACCTATTCCTCTAATAGGTATCTTATCACCATTAGCAATCATAACATGACCATTATCTGGTTCAATATCTTTAATCAAATGAATGTCACTTATCATGTGATGAAAAGCACCAGAGTCTACTCTCAAAGGTTTCAACATATTACTGGCAGTATGACAAGCAATACTCGGATAAGAGCTAATAGGACATGATCTAGTACTGATATTTTCATTCCTTACTATCCTACCAGTTCTATCAGTCCTAAAAACATCATTTTATATTTCCTAGACTACTAGCAATCATGAAAACCAAGAGAATACTCATTAAGGTTACCAAAGGTGTTACCATTCTCCTTGAGCATTTTATGAGAGCTTCAATGTCAGACCTCCTTATGTAGTCTTGACCAGGGACTTTCCATCACTTGTTTCCCTCCTATCACCATCATTTGCTCTGCTTGTACCAGCACCACTTGAACCTTCAGTGATATGAGCTCTGGCCTCCCTTTCCTTCATGAATTTTGCCGGCTTGAGATGGGGGTGAAGAGTCCAGCACTGACTCTTCTTATGGCCATGCTTCTTGCAGTGATCACAGTTCCCATTGAACCTCCTCTCTTCATACTTGTTGTACGCAGCCTTTTTAGCTAGTGGAGCCTCAGCTTGATCAGTTTGTGCAGCTTGATTAGCTAAGGAGAGCTCTCCTTTGCCTCCAAATAGCCCAATGGAACCTTGTTCCTTCTGAATCTGAGCGCAAACATCCTCCAGAGATGGGAGTTTCTCAGCTCTCAAGATATGCTTAATGAGGCTGTTGTAAGCTGGATTCAGGGTGAGTAAGAGTCCAAAGACTTTGTCTTGCTCACGCCTCTCATTCAGCTCATCAGGATCAACTGTGCTTGGCCTCAGCATCTCAAGTTCTGACCAAAGTGCCCGGAATCTTCCAAGATGCTTAGTGAACTCCATATCTTCTTGCACAAGCCCATTGATTGCCCTCTTCACTTCAAACACTTTGCTCAAGTTTGAAATGTTTCCATACACCTTCTTCAAAGTATCCCAGAGATCCTTTGCAGTTTCACAATAGCTATAAGCCTCCATGATTGAGGTCTCAAGTGATCCCTGGAGAAGAGACATTACCAGCATATCCTCTTGCTGCCATTTCTCTTCACTTGTAACACCTTCAGTGTCACCTTTCTGAGTAATAAGCCTTGGAATCTCACCAGATGTGATATGATTCCATAGACCTTTACTCCCCACAGCAGTCTTCACTAGGCGAGACCACAACAGATAGTTACTTCCTTTTAGAGTAACTGGAACCTTCATGTTAACACTCTCCATCCTTGACCACCTTGACTTCAAAAGCTTGATAAAGATGATACCTTGGACTTAGAACAGAACTGAACCCAGAAACCAGAGAAAGGATGAGTCTTTTGCAAGGAATACTTAAAAAGACTTGAGATTTCTCAGAAACTAAGCTTCAATCATCATTCTTCTACCTGGATCTTCAAAGAACCACCTTGGATCTTCAAAATTTTTTGACCTTGATCTTCTTCAGTGATGAACACAAACCCATAAATGATGAACACACAGAAAGCTTTAGGTTTTCTTCACCACAAAGCCTCAAACTTAACTTCTTCACTCAGATCTCCAAAGGTATCACCTTGAATCTTCAAAAAGTTCCAACCTTGGACTCTCCAAATGATGAACACTAACCCAGATTTCTGCTAACCTGGCTCTGATATCATGAAAGCTTTTAGATTAGAGAGAGAAAGAGGATTAGAAAGATATTTAGAAGAAGAAATAAGAAGATTTATCACTCCACCAGATCTAAGGACCAGAAAAAGATTTAAGGACCATGGAGACTAAGAAATGAGAGAACTGTCTAATTTTTCATTAAACCACGACATTACATATATAAGAGAGTGTACAAGGTTTTCCAGAGACAAGGAAAGGAAATATGTGGTCTTGGTTGAGAGGGCACTGTCCCATTTTGAATTTCAGTCAAGGGGAACCACAAGAAGGGCATCAAGTATCTTTGCCTAGATGCTGATCCCTTTCCAGCTGTGCTAGCCTGTCCAAGACTCCTTCTTCCTTTCTCCTCAATGGATATACCAAGGTAAAAGGTAACGAGAAGCAGCCGGGTAACTTTCCTTTTACCCGGGTAACCTTTTTCACACTTGGTCGACCCAACCCTTATCCTTTCATCCTCTTCTTCTTATTTTGAATAACACCCTAACTTAACAAAGTTGGCCGTGTCGTGCCTACCAACTCGCCTGTACGGCAAGTTGGCCTTATCCAACTCGTCGTACGGGCGAGTTGGTCGTGTCATGCCTTCTAACTCGCCGTACGGGCGAGTTGGTCGTGTCATGCCTTCTAACTCGCCGTACGGGCGAGTTGGTTGGTCCATTCCGTCCAACTCGCCCGTATGGCGAGTTGGTCGATCCTTGCTGACCAACTCGCCCGTATGGCGAGGTGGCCTTGTCCAACTCGCCATACGGGCGAGTTTGTTGATCCATACTAACCAACTTGCCCGTATGGCGAGTTGGTTGATTTGGGTTTCTTTTTTTCGTGTTTTGGCACGGAGACTTTCATTAAGTTGATTTTGAGACTGCATTCGAATAGAAACACAATTTGTAGATGCTGATTGCGAATACCGTTTTTGCCCCCAACAAACGCATTCTCCTGGTAGGTTTTTGATGTCGACTTCGTCGTAACCGATTTTGACCCCAACACGACTAATCTTCGAAACCGAGCTGGATATTATACAATGGATTCGATGGATCCTTTGCCAGAAACGTGTGGTTCTGCTCAACCGGAATGGACAAGGGCTGACAACCAAGCAACCCGGCATCTGCAATAATGTCCAACACGTACTTTCTTTGCGAAAGGAAAAAAACATTCGTACCTCTTGAAACCTCAATACCAAGAAAATATCTTGCTTCTCCCATGTCCTTCATATGAAAACACTTACTCAAATATTCTTTGAACTTTACCAGCATTCCCAAGTTAATACAGCTGATGATCAAATCATCGACATAAATTAGTACTCGCAAACTATCGTCACCGCTGATGTAAGTGAAGATTTAGTAGTCTGAGTATGACTAAGTAACTCCGAATTGCAACAGATCATGACTGAGCTTCGCAAAGAACCGTGGAGCTTGTTTTAAGCCGTAAAGTGACTTGCGCAGCCTACAAACCAGCTTTTGATCGTTAGTATTATATCATGTCGGCAACTTCATTAATGTTAGATTTTCAGGATTTATGGGTTGTGTGTGATGAACAACCCCTATAAGGGCAGTGAGAACTTCGAAATCATGATGAGAGATATCTAGCTTAGACTTGTGTTTATATGAATCAGAAACAAAGATTAAGAGAGACTAAGATAGATTAGACAGACTAAGAAAGGGGTATACTAGAGAGAATCAGATTCAAGAACACTAAGTTTATTATGACGTGGAGAGGAGAAATCTCCCTTACTCCCTTTTAGAGTTACAAGACATAATGGTCTTTTTATATGTAATTACAAGCTGAAACCATAACCTAAATCTAAAGACTGGTAATACTTGAAGGATGGACGTGTGAGATTGAGTCTTGGGTCTGGTATTGATGCAATCTGAGTGATGGGAGCTGATTGGTTGGTCAAAGGGAAGGCTGGCCTTTGATTGGACAAGTTAAGGCTTCCATGAACCTTCCCATGTATCAGACCAGATACATGGTCAATGCTGCCTCTCCTTTATAGCTCACGCCAGCTCATGACAGCCTGACCTTATCCACAAACGTCTACAAGCTCAGACTAAGCTTATCTTTCGCCCTAATTTTGCACATCTTCATTACAGGTTCATTCGGAAAAGCACTTGCCCTATTCTTACGCGGTCGATGGTACAGACCTATTGTCCGTACCTCGCCCTATTTTTGCACGATCGACCTTTTGCTTCCAAATAGTTGCCTAAGTCCCTCCTGGACTTTTTCCTAACTTTGCACCAGATTCAGGACACTTTTTGACACCTCTAAACACTGCTAAAGTCTTCTCAGACAATCTGCAGAGGTCTTGTCCTAACTTTGCACATGACCCAAGCTCAGGTCAACTCCTCCTTTGACTCCATTTATTTCTTCAAGTTAATACTACTCCTCAAGCTTGACTATAGGTGATCCTTAGGCAAGCTTGGAACCTTGAAGAATCCCCTCATTAAAAACCTCACCAAAGAAAAGCCTTTTTGGGATAAAACCTTGATGAGGGAAAAAGAGTAGGTTCCTCAAGGCCTGGGGATTGGTCAGTGGGTCTTTGTGTCTTAGCATCAATGTGATGGACACAAAGACCCTTGATCACAGCCTCAACATGTGATGCAATGTTGATCTACACTTCATTGCACATCACCACACCTTCTCAGACCTCTTCTTTGGACTGGCTTGTGTCTTCCATTCTCTCATGGCTTCTTGCCTTCTCCATCAAGCCAGACCACACGCGTAGCTCCTTCTCATCACATTGAGCATCCAGTTAAGGTACATGGTACATTATTACACAAGTGTATCAGTTCTCAAGAGGTAAACTTATTAAAAACATATTGAACTAGATAAGATCAGTTTACTCCCTTGTTTAAGATGGTGAGGAGTGACTGCTCTGAACCGCCACTTTAATCCTTACTTGTTGAGCTCTTAAGCTCCTTCTATTATCACATAAGCTCATCCACACTGGATCACGGCCTCACTGTGATGCAAGTCTGATATGACTTTCCTTGCACATCACTAAGTTAGGTTTAAGTGCTTCGACAACAAGATACATTTTCATTGATTACCATCTTCATGCTAAGCCTTGGTTGCTTCTTCTTCTTGAATAGCCACCAAGGACTCTCTCTCTTCACAGATAATTGAAGCTTCTCAATACTCCCCCTCAATCTTGAGACTGAGTCTAGGAAGAACCAAGATTGGACGGATGATAGCTTCATGATCTTGATCAACACACCACTTCCCACTCACTTCTGAACTCTCCACCTTGAATGGAATGTTGGATATGCCTCAGCTATCTCTTCAACCACCTCACAATAGAAGACACATTGATAGATCAACCTTCTTCTTCACACAGCCAAGAGTACTCGGAACACTCTCTTGTGTAGACTTGCCAATGTCTAAACCCGGATGGCTTCATATTCTATTACTGGTGCAATGGTGAGGTGGAACCAGGTCTTGAAATTAGGATCATCAGGTAGCTCACTTAAGTCCCCACCTCAAGCTTGAATTGAGTGTAGGTCCAAGCTTGAAGTGAGCCTCAATGAGATTCAAACTAGGAGCACACCACCCCAACAGTTGCGCTTAAATCACTGACCCACCTTCATGCCTTCAGCTCCATGTACCCTCATGTCATCGGCCTCCTCATGGCTTAGGTGATGACCTTGCCTTGTGTGTCTCCATGACCAGGAGCACATCACCCTAACAGCTGCATCTAATCAACCAGCCATACACACAAGCACTAACAACTCTCCACTGCTTCAGCAATGGGCACAACCTTCCTCTTTGTCTTGGATTGATGATTAACAAATGACACTTCTTGTGAACCTGAAACAACAATGAAACTCCAGACAAGATAAGAAACACTTGCATTGGGATCAACCCTGACTATCATCAATTTTGATCTCCAATGTCACAAGCTTTGTACTAGACAAATTCTTATCATCATTAAGATCCATCTAGTACAAGCTTTCCATTCTCTAAATGCTATGGATGAACTGATCAGGAACTATCACAAAGAAATTAGGCACTCATTTCCTGCCTAAAACAACTCTTAAACATTAGTTTAGAGGTTTCAAACCTTAAGGCAGTAACCAGATAACAATATAAATCAGCCTTAATATATTCTATCCATGAATGCAATTCGGATCAGATACAACCATCTATCATCCTAGAAACACATTCATTTAGAATAGAGACTAAGCAATATTATCATTTCCAAATACCAGACCCAATGCATTACTTTAATCAGTTTCTATTCATGTATACAAGTAGATTCAGAACATACTACTGAATATCATGTCAAACATCACTTTTGAACTGGAGCAAGCATTTTAAAAACTCAATCATTCAAACGAGTCTCTTTCAAACATCCTGGGACAAATTCTAAACAATATCATTTAGCAATCTTAAACAAGTATCCTCAGGTTATCACAACAGCCAGAACATACTACTCAAGCTTTATACAAGAGAAATAAATTTTCTTACAACCAAGGATCATTGTATAGATCATTGATCCCATTGAACAAAATATAAGCTGTTGGTGTCAACCCCAACCTCTCCTTTTTCCATGGACCTTTCTCTTGAACCTACCATGAAAAAGACTCCTGCTTCCTTCACTTTCAAGTCACCAGGACCATGATCAAGTAGAAAGCTTTCACCTTTCTTCTTGGACAGTGTATTGAACCCTTGGACAAGCTGCTTGAAGAGGGTAGCTAATCCACTTCATAGCTTTTGTCTCTGAATTTCTTCTTTCTTCAGGACACATGAGAGAGTAGGAGAGACCAATAACAGCTTCTGGATCAGCCATGTATGAACACACCTTCTTCTGGACAGAAACTTCTTCTTGGTTTAAATTTCCATGGGAGTGAGCTTGAGATTTGCGGAAGCACACACCACGTTCTCATGAACCTGGCTCTGATACCATGTTAGATTTTCAGAGTTTTTGGGTTGTGTGTGATGAACAATCCCTTTAAGGGAAGTGAGAACTCGAAATGATGATGAGAAGGATCTGATTTAAACTTGTGTTTACTTGAATCAGAAACAAAGATTAAGAGAGACTAAGATAGATTAGAGAGACTAAGAAATGGGTAGACTAGAGAGAATAATTATCAAGAACACTAAGTTTATTATAAAGTGGAGAGGGGAAATCCCTCTTACTCCCTTTTAGAGTTACAAGTCGCTCATAAGGGTCTTTTTGTAGGTAATTACAAGCTGAAACCATAACCTAAATATAAAGGATGATAATACTTGAAGGATTGAAGGATGGACGTGTGAGATTGAGTCTTGGTTCTGGTCTTGGTGCAATCTGAGTGACGGGAGCTGATTGGTTGGTCAAAGGGAAGGTTGACCTTTGATTGGACAAGTTAAGGCTCCCATGAACCTTCCCATGTATCAGACCACATACATGGTCACTAGTGCCTCTCCTTTACAGCTCACGCCAGCTCATGACATCCTGACCTTATCCACAAACATCCAAAAGCTCAGACTAAGCTTATATTTCGCCCTAAGTTTGCACATTTTCATTTCAGGTTGATCTGGGAAAGCACTTGCCCTATTCTTGCACGGTCGATGGAAAGGACCTCCTGTCCATACCACTCACCATATTTTTGCACAGACTCCCCAACCCTCTTTAAAGGTCAAATGAGAACATCTTTGGGTCACCCTATTTTTGCACGGTCCGTACGGTCGATGGTACGGACCTCCTGTCCGTACCTTGCCCTATTTTTTCACGATCGATATTTTGCTCTCAAATAGTTCCCTAAGACCCTCATGGACTTGTCCCTAACTTTGCACCACCTTTGGGAAACTTCTTGACACCTTTAAACACTCTTAAAGTCTTCTCAGACAATCTTTTATGTCTTGCCCTAACTTTGCACGTGTAATCATTTGATTTTTTGACTTTTTTTTGAATATAATATATAAGGGGTTCTCCTCCAGCTTCGCTGAAGAAGCTAGGTTCCTCCAGGAGCTGAAAACGAGTCCTTCGGAGGGCGAAGAAACTCATTAATTCATTGATGAGGGCCCCTCATTCAAATGTTATACTTCGTGCTTCCCTCACATTTTGAGTTGATTCTTCCCAATTTCGAGAGTGAGATTGATCCGACCAAGTAGTAGTGCGGAAGCCAGTACATACATGGCTAGTTTCCAGGCAAGCCATCCATATTGGCATAACCTTCTTCTATGCCATCTAGCTTCATAGCCGATAGTTTCCGTTGATCGTTATCTTCATCCATCGGATCAGCTCCTTCTTTTCTTATTTTTTCAATGACTGCTTCTCCTAGAGAACTTCTTTCTCTAGTGACTAAAGTGCCTTTCACCCTCGTTCTTCTCTCTTCTCCTAGACCCACCCCCTTACTGTCTGTTTAGGCCCTCTGCCAGGTACTCCAGTCTCATTGCGTACCGTCCGTCTGCATCTTCTTGCCCTGTTTTCATAGTTGTTGCTTTTCTTATATGGATTAGGCTTGGTTAAAAGCGTACCGTCAAGCAAGAAAAGGAACCGTAAACTAGCTTTACCGAGTTGGCTTCTCCCGTTGGTCAAGCAGGCTTCGCTTTTGGCTTTCTGGTCTGTGATAAAAGCAATCTCTCTCCGGTTGGTTCGACTGTTAATGGAAAAATGAATAGATCCTTAGGAAGAAAAAGGCTCTTTTGCTCTTGTGTAGAATCAGTTGTTACAGAAGGAGCGGTTTTCGTTTCGCAATGGAATCTGAATTAGCTACGATCAATGAAAATATCGTAGTATAGTAAGAGCCAACAAAGTAGCTGTAACGTGAACAGCTAAAGCTCCTTACCTTATATGGGCTGCACCGCGCTGAATGATTAAATCCCATTTATTCTGATTTTTTTTACATTCCAACTCCCATGCCTTTCCGTTGGTCAACAACCAACCGTCGATTTCCCTTTTCCTTCATTTTGAGAACAAGTCTCTCTTGGGGGGGGGAGGGGGGGGGGAGCAGAGCATGCAAAATCGAGCAATAGATGGATCTTAGAAGAATTCCACTTTGAACGGCACGACTCTTTTGATTTTTGCGCTGGCAATTTGAGTTGTCTCCCCAAAACTTTCAATCGACACACTCGACGCAGATAGCTCCGGTGGCCCCGGCTTCTGCCTCTATCAGGCTTAGGCTGCCCCCACCCCCACAGCCACAGCATGGAGTAGCTGCTCCCGGGCTACAACCAATCCAAATTTTATACGGATCGATATATGATGATGCTAAACCGAGACCGAGATAAAGAAAGAGGGCGAAGAAACTCATTAATTCATTGATGAGGGCAATAGCGCCTCCCTTTGTGGGCTCTTCAAGACAAAAACACTCATAGGAATGGTGCTAATTCCCATGTTCCTTCTAGTCTCGTTTGGTTTCGAAAGCCTCCCCCTCCCTGTCTCTTACTCTTTGAAAGCTGTCATCCTGGATTTCTTTTTTAATGGTTTCTTTGTTCTCTTATTTGGATTGAAAGAAAGACAAAGCTTCATTTTCTTCGACGAATTTCGGCTATGACCAATGCACCAATAGCTGAATAGGCGAAACAAAGCTACCTGAAAAAAGGCAAGGTGCACCTTGGGATTGAAATCGACGAATTACGTTTTGCCCGAGAGATTGATTTAGAAAGATTATCCATTGGATAAAGAATGCAAAAATGGAAAGAATATAAATAAAGGCGCATACACGGGAAGGGGGCACCACTACTTCCAGGGGGAGACTAGCCTCATTACTTCTTAGTGGGCGAGAGGCGCGCCTAACCCACCTACCCACTCATAAATCACGGTGTTCAGCTGACTTGAACTGATAGACCCCTATTGTATTGGAATTAAGCGCCCATCTTTTGACTGTTGTCAACGAATCTCTTCAATGTTCGATTCTACTCTATGTTAGGAACATTTCTGTGGATGCTATTCTAATCTAAGTGGTCTTATTCTGTGTCCTGTGCTAGGAAGCATTACTCCTCTTTTCATTCCAAATTCAAGAATACGACCGATAGGATTAATTGGTCTGTGTGCCTCTCTTATTACTTTTTTGTATTCTCCTGTTCCTCGGATACAATTCGACTCTTCTACGGCCAAATCTCAATTTGTGGAAAGCCTTCGATGGCTTCCTTATGAAAACATCAATTTTTATTTTGGTATAGACGGTATCTCTTTATTCTTCGTGATATTGACCACATTTCTGATCCCTATTTGCATTTCAGTGGGTTGGTCTGGTATGAGAAGTTATGGGAAAGAGTATATTACAGCATTTTTAATTCGTGAATTTCTAATGATCGCCGTGTTCCGCATGCTGGATCTTCTACTATTCTATGTTTTTCCCGAAAGAGTGCCAATCCCTATGTTGTGCGGAGCGGAGTATCTTATATTCGCTGGGAGAAAGCTTTTCCTCTGCAGGGGCCTTGTGCAGTAAACCCCCTACGGGCGGTCGTCCGTCGTCGTAAAGTAGTCCCCGCGAAGCTTTCGGGAAGAGGGGTAGTCTTGTGTGTAAGCATAGCATTTCTGGTCAAACCCTCCCAATCCAACTAAGAAGAACCGAACCTGACAAACACATCTTTTTCCTTTTGGGAGGGTACTCCGAGTAGTGGGTACCTCGTAGGACCTCGACCCGCCTACTCGGGTCTTGTATGGATATGCAGGAAGGGGTGCTCCTAGGTGTGTGTAGGGGTTGTGTTTATTCGCGAGAATGGATTCCTCGTCAAGTCTGTTTGGGGGGGTGTGGACACACGTGCGCGAATTCAGGTAATGGCTACAAGGGAGAAATCAAAAGGAAATTGTACCCGACCAGGGATGGACGTAAACTCGTAAGCTACCGAGGTTAGGGATAATCGTCCAGGTCTTATTGTAAAACAAAAAAAGCCGCCCCGCCACAGCAAGCGGGTTCGTTCCTCTGTCGTCGCCGGATAGCTCTTGGCGAGGTACTTTTGTCACTCGACTGAAAGGAGAGGAGACCTTAGGATAAGTTGCTAAAACAAAGGGGAGCAGAGGATCAACCCGTTCAGTAGAATTCCGAAGAAAGACTGTTGACAGCTGGTGGAGACATTTCTTTGGCCCCCGTCAAATCAAAAGGCGTTCCTCAGGCAGGGTTAAGCTCGGCAGAGGGTTCGAGAATAGGGTCCTGCCCATCATATTCTCAGATAAAAAAAGAGTTCCAAACCTTTATGCATGCACCTCCGTATAAGTGCTGCGTACAAGTTCCGGCCAGGATAATTGGGAAAGATCAAACCCGAAAGAACCGCTCACATCACAGTAGTAGCGTAAATGCCGTAAGTCGGGGGGGGGGGGATAACATAAGGTAAGGCTATTACTTTCACATCTCTCTTTCTCTCGTACTATAAGAAAGAGAGATCCGCTGCGTGAGCAACCCGACTGTGCGTTACATGTGCTCTACAGGCCGCACTCCATCTTTCTTCTTAACAAGCCCGTTTATCTTTAGATTTTTGAAGACAGGCGTTGTGTTCGGTTCGAAAGGTATGGTTTTCAGTATGTCTCCAGATAGGGCGCCCCACTAGTCCGGCTAGCTAGTGAGCAGTTCTTTCGGGCGAGAATCAGGGGCCGGGCCCTACGGGCGGGCATCTCCCGCAACGAAAGCTGCATAGTTCGCCACCACCCGAAAAGTCAAAGATTAGAGAGTCCAGGCTAAAAATACATGCATAGATGGTGGTCTAATGACAAGGGCCGACGACGGAAGCTCGGGACGGAGCCGTATGATGCGGAAGTCTCACGTACGGTTCCCTGAGAAGGGAGTGGCTACCTACTGGAGCTTCGACCAAGCACCCCCGGTCAATTCCGCTTTGGGGCCACCCCTTTCAGGTTGCAGAATGGCCTCTCTGGTCGATCCATTGAATAAACAAAAGCTAGTACTCAATGGCTGGTTAAGATCTTATTGGTAGAATTCTTCGGATTTCTTTGGTCCTAGCACTCGAAACGAGACAAGTACGTGTGTACATAGGACACGAGATGAATCACAAGGAGCGAAGCCTGCTTGACCAACGGGAGAAGCCAACTCCGTTCCTCCTTACAGGCTGTTTCCACCGTATAATAAATGAGAGCTAGCCGATTTGGATTCTGCTTGAGCTACCTTCTCAAGGTCGGAGAGCAGCAATGAGTGCATCCCCCTACCTACGCCCTAAACTGAGCAAGATAGCTTCCATTGAGAGAGATCGAGATGTGAGATATGAGATCAGTTACCGCATTAGACAAGTACTACTCTTCTGAAAATAAAGGGGAAGGGACCTGATCCTGAGAAAACGACTTATTCCTTGCGACCCCTATCCCTCCCTATCTTTGGAAACAAGTCACTTTTACTACCCAATTGCAAATCAATCATTTTTGGAAAGGAAAGGGAGATGGAAAGGAAAAAGTCATAATCAATATTCAAAGAATCGGGAAAAGGTAACAAAGTCATCAGTGCCACAGCTTGGGGATTTGCAAACAAACCAATTCTACTCGAAGATTTGAAGTCTCACTACCCTCACTTGTTTTGTCATTCACTATCTTTCGATTCCTTCCCCGAGTGGGGCGAAGTCACTCGACTGAAAGGAGAGGGGTTTTTATACCAAGTGTCCCAAGAAGTGAGTAGAGAATGGTTACCTGCTAGGGAGACTAGGATTGTAGATTGGGAAACTTCACTGAATTCCTCGGCTAACCCTTGAAATCCCACCTCTTCCTTTAGTTTATGCTAATCGATTGAGTAGTCATATGAGTCGCACCCCCTATGGAGGCTTCTTGCTACTGCCCTACCATAAGAGAAATAAGCCTGTCATAGGAGGAACCTAGCTTCTTCAGCAAAACTGGAGGAACCCCTTGAGTCTCTAACATCAGAATCCGAACAAAAGACCTACAGGTCGGCCACAGCTGCCTACGATCCAGTGTGCAGGGTGCTCGCTTTAAAAAAGTGATCGGAGATATATCTTTCGATCGAGCTGCTATCTTATTGAACATGCGCATAGAGTGGCTACTGCTTCAAAGCTTTCGACGAAAAGGAGCTACCCTCTCTGTCCATACTCGACTTCGCTGTAATTCCATTGAAAAAAAGCCGCGGGAAACAGTGACAGAGTAGAAGTTTTCCGGATATAGTAGTTTCATTTGTCCCGGTGTAAGAAGTCTAAGGCTTCAGATTCCTACGGGCCCTAAGCGGAACAATCGAGCTCATAGTGGAAGTCTTTGCCGGAGTTCTTCCGTTGGAGTTTCGGGTATTCAAGTTTGTATTATTCTCTCTGTAAGGGGTAAAGTCTAAGAAAGATTTCTATTGGGCATGCAACACTCCCAGAATAACACCTTGCAGTGTTAGAACTTATCTATTGGAGGTAATAAAAAGGAGGCATTTTCCGGCTAGACAGGTTAGGCTTTTCCGGGACAGGAGGTAACTGCTCTTAGGGAACCACAAAGTCAGAACTTTCCCCGCTCTATGTTCTCAGCCAATAACTATCAGACTGGGCCTATTAGCCCTGAACTCTTAGAAGAATGTCTAGGTAAAAAAAAGTGGTTTCTTTAGCTTAAAGTCTCTCTCTTTTCCTAGAACTCACGTTAATCGGTCAAAGATTCTGTTGGAAAGGTAGATGACATTTCTGCTCTCGAGGAACGCCTTCCTTGAAGTTGAGAGCTTAGACCCGAGTTCTTTCTTTGACTTCTAGTATGAGTGTGCCAAGGCATTCTTTCAAGTAGCAAGGAAAGAAGCTTGCTATTCTTTCGTTCAAAGTTAGGGAATTTCCCTAAATGGCTTGCGGAAGAGCTTTCTTTACTATATATGCATCAGATCTATCTTATCGGATCGGATAAAGACAGTGACTTGCACAACAAATCTGGACTTGCTTGCTCTCATTCCTGAGGTTGAACCAGTCCCCCTTTCCTCGTTAATCTGGCCTATCGCTTTTGCCCTTGCCAGAGATAGATTCTTTCCATAGTGTCAATGCTTCCCCTGGTCTTTCCCACCAGAAATTCCAAAAGAATAACACCATGAAGTTTATCCACGAAGTGAATTGACTAAGTCTTCTCCGTAGGCAAACCTTTTCCTATAACTTCCCAACTCAAATACGACTTTGTTTTCAAGGCAAATCCATTCGACAGATCCTTGCTTTTTGAATCCACATGAGGAAAGATCTTCTCGAGCTTTTATCTGTTTATATAAAAAGGCATAAGACTCCCTACTTGCAAGAGTGCCAGACGTAGCCTTGTGCCTGGCCATTGGTGGTGCTTCCGCATTCTTCCAAAGGACCTCTTATCGAGTCATTTCATACCTTTGGAATTTTTTTCTCTCCTATTAGGGACCTCTTTCCGTTGGGAGCTCTCTCTGTCGGTATTACCACTGCACTCGGTCAGTGACTCTTTCCTTTTGTGAACAGGAGCTTCTTACTAACAGCTACTTGACCACAATCAGTCAGTCTATTGTCTCCCGGGCTTTGGTTTTAGAGAGATTTCCGAGTGCTATTCTTACAGCTTGCCTTACTAATTAATGTGCCCCTTTGCTACTGCTGCCATACCACATTCAGTCCAATTGGCCATACTAGATAGATATCATATTTATAGAATACGATTCACTCCGATGAACGCCTTGGTGGTGAAATGGTAGACACGCGAGACTCAAAATCTCGTGCTAAAGAGTGTGGAGGTTCAAGGAACGCCTCTTCAAGGCATAATATTGAAATGGAATAAGTTTGGCAGCGGATCACGAAATCTTGGAGATCTTCTCTATCTAATGAATGGGGAGGGGGAGTCCGCTTTGAAATCGTCCGCCCTGCGCCCTGCAGTATATGATTCAACAGGAATCACACAAGGGTAGATTGATACAATCTAAACCTCTGGTAAAATGCCCCCCGTAACCCAACAGATAAAGTACATTACATAGTCCGTTTTAGGGATTGGTGACTTACCCATTCAGTGACTTTGGCACGGGATGGACGTTACCAAAATTGGTACTATCGGGTCGGGTGAATGAAATAATAGACGCCTGGTGGCATTCCAGCCTTCCTTCTCCTTTCAGGACCTATCCTAAAGAGAATCCAGTACTTCTTGGTCGTGAATATCTGAATAGGGTGAACCACTCCGTGGATATCTTGACTTCGGAACAAAACAATTATAATTAGGCTCGGTCAACTGGAATGTGTATTATCCATTTAGGGGATCTTCCAATTGGAAGATCCCCTATATGGATAATACACATTCCAATTGAGAAGATCCATCAACCTGAGACGAAGAGAAAGGTCTATCTATTTTATTTAGTTATTCTGTTGATTCATTATTGGAACAGATAGCAACAATAATTTCATCCGACATACGTATTTTTATTTTCCAATGGATTTCCATCTTTCATTAATGGAATTTTTTTTGATGTAGTGAGTAATAGCTCTGGTTGTTCGCTGTTCAAGAATTCTTGTTTAGGCAGTTCATACCATCCATACATAGTGTTTTGATCTAAGATTTCAGTTCTTCCATGTTTCAGTAGTAGCATATTGTTCCATGGAGCTAAGTGGAAGAAACATGTGTTTCTACAACTCTACCACCCAGTCAATTCCGTTTCACTTAATCCCTATTTCATGGCCACATATCTTCCCGGCTAAGTAATGGGAAACCTTTCTCCTGTTACATTACATGAATCCTATTTTCATTTCATCCGGGAAAAAGCCATCTTTTTTTCAACAAGTCTTTGTCATTCGATCCAATAGCGTTCCGTTAGATAGGAACAGATTTGATAAATACTGATAACTCTCGGATAGAGTATTAGAACGGAAAAATCCATTAGATAATGAACTATTGGTTCTAAGCCATCTCTGGTGCTGAATCAACAATTTGAAGTGCTTTTCTTGCGTATTCTTGATAAACCAGCTTTTATATATAGATGTAGGAGGATCTGTTTGGGAAGTAAGAAGCCCCTTTGACATCTCTTCATCTGCAAAGAATTCTCGATGTGAAAACCAGAGACAAAGGGCTGATCTTTGAATAGGAAAAAGAGTGGATCTGCGGGATCCCAAATGAATTGGCTTATTATAAAAATTTCTTGTTCTTTGGAAGACCTATCTCGTCTCTGGTACTGCATGGTTCCGCTCTGCAAGAACTCTGAATCATTCTCTTGAAGCTCATACTTGTCATCATAAATGATCTGCTTGCCCCGAAATTACCCGGCCAAATAGGGAAATCCCAATTCATTAGGCCTTTCGATACAATCAAATAGAAAGCCCCGAGGGCGCCATATTCTAGGAGCCCAAACTATGTGATTGAATAAATCCTCCTCTATCTGTTCCGGGTCGAGGACTCCTTCTCCTTCCCCTTCTTCAAACTCCGATTCGTATTTTTCATAGAGAAATCTCTGATCAACGATAGAACAAGATCCATCTTGCATCATATATAAGGGATCCCTTGGTTCGGAGCGAAAAAGCAATGTCACTCGATCATTATCAAACTGACTGCAATCTTGGACTTTCTCCCCCCTCTCCTCTCGTTTCACTCGAGTTATTGAAACCTCTCGCTACGCTTCGAGTAATCAATACCTCTCCTTTTGTTTCACAACCTCTCCTTTTCAGTCGAGTCACTAGGGGTGCCTCGAAACAAGTTCTCGAGTCACTAAAGTGCCTAAAGGCTGAGTGACTAAGTACCTTATTGAAAACTAAAGCGCTAACGCGCCTTATATTATTTAGTAAAGCAACCTTTCGCGCTAGGCGCTCATGTTTTTTTTTGTCGGGGTGGAAGCTGGCGGCAGGGCTTGCTTTTTTTTTCGGATAGACGGAATTGGGATCTCTCTCGCATGCAAGCATTTCTATCGGGAAAGCCTTGCTTATTCAATTCAAAGGGCTGATTATTTATCAGCCTTTTTTCTCATAAGTAAGTTAGCGTTTGTAGGAGGGGCGGGATTATGATGAGTATATAAATCAAAAGCAAAAAGAAAAAATGGCAAGAGAAATTTGATATCGATGGAGGCGTTCCTCGGATGTGGAAAAGAGGGCAGGGATTCTCTACAATGAGACTGTAGACCAATTGGAAGGGATGTAGCGCAGCTTGGTAGCGCCTTTGTTTTGAGTCAAAAATGTCATAGGTTCGAATCCTCAAATGATAGGATCATCTGAGACTTCTCCTGTCATCCCTACCTATTCTTTCTCCTCTGAGCAGTAAGGAGGGATCAATTTGAGATCGATTCAAATTGGACATAGATAATCTTTCAATTTCTCATATTATATATAATAGTATAGGAGTGGAAAATTTATTGGGGTTATAAAAAAAAAAGAATCCTCGTCTTTACAGTCTTATTAATTGTGATATGAAAGCGCTCTTAGTTCAGTTCGGTAGAACTTGGGTCTCCAAAACCCAATGTCGTAGGTTCAAATCCTACAGAGCGTGATTCTGTTGCTCTTGTTAGGTCGAAAATTAGACTGAACTCAAATAATTGAACAGACTCATCTTTCCATTGGGTTTCTGCCTATCTGGCTAATTCGTCTAGATCTGATCAAGATGCTTTCCCAGGGGTTCCTCCACTCACCCATTGGTAACCTAAGGAACTCACAAGCGCTTGCACTGGAACAAGACATATCAGCTAATCCGCTTCCGTACCAGAAACCTCTGATAGCAGCAGCAGTTAAAAGAGGTAGGGGAATGGCATTTTGAGAATCTGCTTTTGCACCCCCGGAAAGTACTGATATCAGATTGAGTATTACATTCCACAATAGGTATTTGCTTTTCTTCTTTATCGGTCGTCAAAGAGAGAAGAAGGATTGGCACAATTGATTAACTAGCTGACCTTCCAGCCCGCATCTAAGGAAAGCTATAGGGAAGACTCTACCATACCGAAGCCCTAAAATATCGTAGCAGTAAGTGTGCCTATAACCTATAAGGGGAATAGTCTTAAGCTACTTTCTTCTTGATGCTCTGTAAGCACCATAAGGTAATGAATTCATCTTACTCTAACAACTGGCTATTTTTGATTCTGCTTTTCCACCTAGACACCTACTTCAACGTGCGTAGGCCTCTTCTCCTATGCCGTAGCGGAGTAGCTTTGTCCGTCATTTAGCATCAGTTCTGAAGCGGCTGCAGCATCTGTTGTCACTTTTCACCACCCCACTGTCCCTTTGCTTCTTAAGCTGCTAGCTCGATATTATGGTCTGGCTTTCTAGAAGGGGTTAGATTGGATTATCTATAGGGGAGGCTCTAAGACCCTTATATCGAAAGATTTGATTTGCTATTTGAGTTTTGGACCTTGATTACTTTGACTATATTACTAGATCGATAGCCAAAACTACTCGAAAAAAGGATAGGAGATTATCCTCTTCATTCGTGGAGTGTTCTCCTCGTTGGTTAAATGTCAGGATGGACCACCTAGAATAAACGGGAAAGCCTTCTACCCGAAACCTTCTACTTAGTCCCACGAAGAGAGATAGATGCAGCATACCGTAGTGCTCCCCAAGCTAAACCTTCGACATGCATTGGAGCAAGGCGGATAACCTTCTAACAGGGGCCAGGAGGTAATTTATTAGATTTCGAGATAGCTCTCACCTACCCAGATAAAGATTCATTCTGTCTTATTCAGGTCCGGAAGAAGAAGGATCAGCAGAACAGGAATCTGTCCGCTGGATGAGATTGGTCTACGATCAGAGCTCAGAAGATGATCGCCCAGAAAGTTTCTTTCGTCAAACCTCTCCCACGCCCAATCTTTACATTAGTGGACGGACACCGCCCAATCCTAGAACAGGAATTTTTCAATGTCGACCACAAGATAAAGAAACCGATGCAAGCATTAGTTCCACAACGAATCGGCTTATAGTCATTCCTGGCACTCGGCGCATGTCTTTGATCAACCCTGGTTCCGTCACTCGTATCTGGTTGAACCAGTACTTCCTTTCCGCCGTTCCTAGGGACCACCCACTCCCGTTCCCATGAGTGATCCGAGACAGTAAGCGGAGATTAATCGGTCTCTTTTGGTTCTCATTCCAAAAGTTGAGCAGCATGTTAGCATACAAATGGCAATTATCCTCCTTCTATTCGTTCTGGATACGGGCCTAGTCCTGAGTGCGCTGTCTGTCTTCTCGGCTGGCCCAAACAACGGGATTGGTCCTGGGATTAGCACCAAAATTCTTCGGCATCTCATCCTCTTGTTGCTGGTCATTTCCTAAAGGATCGAAGGTTCAGCCGACGCATCA
>CAJHQQ010005087.1:0-20645 GCA_905132885.1 Moricandia moricandioides | reverse complement strand
GAATATATTAACAACTACACAATGTTTATCTTAATATAGTGGAAATCATTCAATGTTTCAGAATATGTTAACAACTACACTATGTTTATGTTAATACATGCCACATATACGAAATAAATGATTATATGGTTGGAACATCAAAATCGGATTTAATTGATTTTAGAAAACGTTTATGGGGTCAAACTGTAATTAATCAGAAAATCAAATTTAAAACCAGTTACATAAAAAAATTAAAATCTAAAAAACCAAATGAACCCAGTGAAACTTTTTTGATTCAGTGGTTGATTAAATAGTTTATTAATTATTTTACACAAGGAAATCCAGAGTTAAATTCTCATATAATACAATTTCTGCAAATTATTAAAGAAACAAATTGCTAGAAATTTTCAGCGTTGTGCATGAAAAACAAAGACTGTGATCCTGCTTGTAGAATTGTCAATTTGCAAGAGCATAACAATTCAAATGGCAAGAAAAAAAAAACTGATAAACCAAATCAAACCAAAGCGTAAACAAGATTGTCTAACTTTTGTATATCACCAAGCTTTTCTTCTTTTCAGGACTATGTTAATTAAAGATTGAATTACCATCAAATAAGCATCTTAATCTAAGATTAAAAAGAGAACCTTAGATTCAATGTAGGATCACTATGAAAGTATGTGAAATAGGAGAAATGGGATAATGGGACTGACCCGAGGCCTTTGGAGCCACCAGTTACAAGAGCGGTCATGCCTCCAAGACTCCATCTAGAATTGTCTCTCAAGCTTTCTCTTGTCTTTGTCATTTCTTGTTATGAATTACAGAGTCAATGTAGAGTGTAGACCATATGTAGGCGACACGTAAATGATCTTAGACGGAGTCGACAATATTTTCTTCAGATAGTGCCACTTTATTTTTTCATTTGGGTTAGTAAATTTTCAAATAGAAAGGCAAGAGAAATAAATGCTAGCAAAGCTCTTAGGCCCAAAATTTAACTAGCCCAAATGGTAGTGGGCCTAGTGGAGCATGCCACCATTACCGAAGCTGTGAAAGAGTGAAATCCCCAATTAAGCCTATGATCATTTGTAACTTACTTTCCCGCGTTTTTCAGACGCATGTTCTGATAGTTGATAATTTAATACGGCCATGTTACTGTTATTATAGGCACATCGTCACTTTTTTTTATTTGTTTGGGTTATCGTCTGTGTAATATCCCCGTTTGTGATATATGTTACGCGGTTTAGAGATGGCCATATACGGAAGTGGTAGCTTTCGACCGTAAATTTATTTAGTACATAACCGGCCGAAAATTTTCAATAGTCTTCATATAGTTTGGTGTTAAGTGTGCTACTTAACCTTAGGCGGATAAGTAGTTCGAATCTCAACACTTCTATATTCCTTTCGTCTTACATATTTTAATATATTTTATTTTTACAAATTGGATTATTCAATATTAACACTTGTTCATGGCCTAATTTTTTTGGCTGCTTCTAGTCTTGATATTACTAGGACCACTACTGCATGTTCAAGTACACATTACCTTTTTGGTTATATTTTCAAAAAAAAAATTTAAGTTAAGCATATTTGAGCTTGAATAGTGAAAAGATAAATGATTTATCGAAAAGTAATTAACGATATCATGTAAATGAGATCAAAGATCATGTAATGATTGCATGACCGGTAAACAAGACTTTTGAATCTCAAAATATTAAGGCACACTAGTTCTTAGCTTTGTGGTTTATGTTTACACGTGGCAACAAATATAAACAAAATCATCTGAAAATAGGAAATTTTCATTTTTACAATGGTTTTTTTGGTATAAGTACGTCCAACGAAATGATATGGCTTTCCTTTCGTTAGCCATTGTATTTGAAAAATACGAAGTAAACGTAAAGATAGAGAGAGGCAAACGAAAACATCACAACCATATTGACCTCTTAAGGCAAAGACTTGTAAGATAAACCGTTGATAGTGGCACCTCCATCAACGCAGATAACCTGACCGGTTATGTACGAAGCTGCCGGTAAACAGAGAAATGCAACAAGCGATGATACTTCATTTGCCTCTCCAACACGTCCTATCGCTGCCTTCGTCTCCGCTTCTTTTTTAAACTCTTTATCATCCATATACTAATTAATTAAGAGATTTTTATATAAGTTCAACTTCAATTAATTTTCTTATTAGCACTAAGAAAAATGTTAGTATTTTATTTTATCTATTTATTGCCTTACATTCTTGACTAAAGGAGTTGTTATGAACCATGGACACACAGAGTTAACCCTTATGCTGTCACTTGCCCACTCGCATGCTAAGTTTCTTGCTAGCTGATTTATAGCTCCTGCAACGCGTGAACACATACATATTTAAATATTCTTAAACAGAGTCAGATCTTAGATGGGAGTCATAAACAATAATTTTAGATAATTTAATAATATTGTTTTTGACAATTTGGAGTCTATATGACCTAGGAATCATCAAAGAGAATGTTTCATCTGGTTAATCCCAAATCCAGCCAGTGGCGGATCTACGTTGGAGGTAGAGGTGTCACTCTTAAATTATAAATTCTGATTTTCCAAACCACTTGTAATGAATCACAGTAGCTTAGTTGGTTCAGTTCCCCCGTTTTGACACCCCTAAAACCCGAGTTTCTGCAATTTTCACCTAATTTTAGTACTTTCTCCCTTTTGGTTTTGATACAGGCCAAAATATTATAGTTTTTACTTTCTTATTGGAAACATACTTATTTTTGTTTGGGCTGAACATAAAATACATGTGTGTTATTTATTTTGTGAGCTTTCAAATCCAAATTGAACATTTGTATGTGTTTTACATTAAAAATCCAACAATTTTAAAATTACTGAGACTTTTATATATTATAGTTTTTCTGTTAAATAAAAACATAATTTAATATTTAATATCTAATCTATTAAAAGTTAAGTACAATTGAAAAATAACCACTACTTTTACCTAATATTTACAAGAAATGCCACTGATATTATCCATGCATCCAAACATCTAAACATTAATTCTTAACCAGAAAAAAATAAATCTCGGTTAAACCCATTAACAACTTTCTAATCTATTAAAACTAAAGTATTTAAGAACTTGTGCCATTGCATTTAAAAAAATAATAATTAAAATTCGAACTCTTATCTAACCGGAATGAGATTTATACTTTATACATTAATCATGTGAATTGTGGTTCAACATCTACATCAACTGTCTCGACCATTTGGCTTAGTATAATTCATACATTCCAAATCTTGATTCTACTGATCATATAATTCGTTTTAATATCTAGATTGTGAGTCTGATGGTTTAATATACTAAATCAATTGTGGTTCAGCATCTACATCAATTAAACGAGAAATATTACACTAAATAATTCAAAATATAAAACTAGAGAAGATTAACTCTAAACCGGTTAGTATGATTTGCACGTAGATTACGAGATGGTCTTCATAAATATTAATTAGATATGATCTAAATAACCATAACCAGTTATAAATTTAATAATGGTAATCATAAACATTCAGAATAAACCATGTGGCTATTTAACATTACTCATAATTGATTTTTCAAATGTAAGGTGAAAATACGTTCCACTCTCCCAATATATATCAAACAAACGTTTTGGAAACCTTTTATAATTATATGGAAATAACTAATCAATTGATTCTCTTGAAATCTAACATTTCAATTTTGATTGTAATTTTGAATATATCTATATATTATTCTACAATGAAAAAGGAATATATTCAATTAAATCAATCCTACAATCAAGCAATATCTAACTAATAAGATTTTTTTAATAATACCTAACTTGCACGCCAATTTTACTAAGAAAATATATATGCTCATGCGTCTAACTTTCTACATACTCATCACATCTAAAAAATATCAATATTATTAAAATACTTTTTCTTAAGTTCACCCCTAAGATAAACGTGTATATTCACCACAAATACTATTTGGTTATTTCAAATTTAATAGCTTTAATAAAGGAAACAATAAAAAAAAGATTTGAAGTTATATTATATTTTGAAAATGAATAAAAAATAGTAGTAATTACCAATTTTTTTAGTATTCTTAATGCGGTCAAAAAAATACTAAACCTTAAATCCTAAACACTAAACTCTAAACCCTTGGTTAAACCTTAAACCCTTGGGTAAACCCTAAACCTTTGGATCAATCTTAAACCCTAGGATTTAGGATTTAGGATTAAGGATTAAGGGTTTAATGTTTAGTGTTTAAGATTTACTTAAGGATTCAAGGTTTACCTAAGAGTTTAGGGTTTACCCAAGGGTTTAGTGTTTAGGATTTAGGGTTTAGTATTTTTTGTTGGCGGCATTAAAAATATTTTAAAAAAATCTTTTTTTTTGCTAATTACTATTATTTTTATTTATTTAAAAACATAATATAACTTCAAAAATTCTTATTATATTGTTTTCTTTTTAAAAAGATATTAAATCTGAAATAACAAAATATTGATTAGTAACCTACAAGTTGATCCTAGGTTCTAACAAGTTGATGATTAGTCATCCTACAAGTACTATGAAGTAGCAATAAAATTGTTTGAAAACATGAATAACACTATTAAAAGAAGTATGTTTGGAAACGTAAATGACAATATTAAAAAAGCTTTAACCAAAATTATATATTTTGCTTGGCTCAAATCACATTTATAACGATCCTACCCGAATATAATTATAATTATAATTTTTATTGAGATAGTAATTATTATGTTGTTTAGAAAAAATTATTTGAGAAAATATATTTCCTATTGTTAAAAAACATTTCTTCTTTATTTCTGTAAAAATATAAAATTAACTTGCGTAATATAGATTTTGTCTATACAAAATCTA
This sequence comes from Moricandia moricandioides, assembly GCA_905132885.1. Taxonomy (NCBI): domain Eukaryota; kingdom Viridiplantae; phylum Streptophyta; class Magnoliopsida; order Brassicales; family Brassicaceae; genus Moricandia; species Moricandia moricandioides. Next base: position 15,804 of record CAJHQQ010005087.1, on the reverse strand, counting down.
TAAAATTTATTGCATACTATTATTTACTAAAAAATAAATATTTTAATATAATAATTATATTATGAAAAATATATGAAAAAACTGTCAATTATATCCATGTAATTAAATGATCACATTTAGATCATACAACATGATTTATAAATATAATAATGTGCAATTCATTATATGGTGAAACTTATAAAATACAAAACACTTAAAATTAAAAGCAAATATAAATCTATATTAAAAATTAAAACTTCATACAATTGCATTACAAAATGGTAACACATCTAAAATATATAATAATCACATCATAAATCAATATATATATATATAAATCAACACCCGCGCGGGCGCGCCGGTCAAGCTTTAGTATAAGATTATATTCATAAATATTTATTTCTATTTTTATTTTAAATAATAATTTAATTTATGACACTCGTAATTTTTTTTTTGATCGGTTACTGGATCCAGCCATGGTTGGTCTTAGAACGATAAGGATCATTAATTGGTTTGAGTATAAACACCTTTAGTAGCACCGTAGATGGATCCAATATTGATATGCACAACCCCAGCAGTGGAGGACATAAACACGATGCTCCCTGAGCCCGAAGCTTTCAAAAAAGGATGGGCGAGCTGTGAGAGATGAAAACCCGATTCGAGATTTGTTGCCATCAGAAACGAGAAGTCTTCTGCACTAAACTCTGTGGTCGGCTTTGTTATAAACGTTCCCGCATTGTTAACCTATATATATGTATGTATATAAACACAAATCAAACAATATAGACAAAAACAACATCATTAGTTTGATCTTTTCTTGTACGTCAACTTACAAGGATGTTGAGTTTTCCTTGAAAGAGAGAGGAGACGGTTTCCATGAGCTTCTCTCGTTGGTCACGAGAAGAAACGTCGCAAACAGAAGTGGTAACCTGAAACCCTTTTGCTTGCCATTCAAGTAAGCTTTCTTGAAGCTGAGTTTCGTCTCTGGCACATGTGTGGACTCTTGCTCCCAACATGGCTAGTTCCTCTACCACAGCCTCCCTATTAACAGCACACATATGCAATATAAATTTATTCCATCACTAAGCCTCTCTTTTGAGAGATAAGTGTATAATTAATGAAGCATCATTATAATCAAAAGGCCATATACATAAATCTATGATTAAAATGAGAAATAAAATCAGTTTTAATATTATATAGTTAATATGGCATATGAAGTATTAGGAATTTGGACTGACCCAAGGCCTTTGGAGCCACCGGTGACAAGAGCAGTCATGCCGCTAAGGCTCCATCTAGAATTGTCTCGTAATTTTTCTACTATCTCAGTCATTTTTGGTTGTGAGTTTCTTCAACGCAGATCACTTATCTTATAGTAGAGAATATAATTGACAAGTCAGCTAGGTATGAGAAGATTACGTGATTGTTTTGAACTTCGTAACCAAAACTCAACATTATGACGGGAAAAGTGTTAATTTCGACCTCAACAACTTCAGTCGTGCCAAATACGACCCGAACAAATGAACGGTGCCAAATACGACTTCAACTCAATTTTAATTTAAAAAAACTTCCTAAACTTCTTAAAACGTACATAAATCTACATTGATTTTAACAGAAGTTAGTCAATCGTTAACAAGATAAAACGACGTCGTTTTGATATACGAGGAAAAATGTCAATTTCGATCCCAACAATTTCAGTTGTGCCAAATACGACCCGAACAAATTTTCAGTGCGAAATACGACCTCAACTCAATTTTAATTGAAAAAACTACCCGAACTTCTTAAAACATGCATAAATTCACATTAACTCTAACATAAATTAATTAACCGTTAACTAGCTAAGACGACGTCGTTTTGATATATATATACTAGTATCATATATATATATATATATATATATATATGTTTGTTCCGGGACTCAAATCCATGTCGTGATATCCATTTAAAGGACATACTAACAACTAAACTAAAATAACTTTTAAAAAAATTATTACAAATTTAAAATTATATAAACTATTATTCTTCTTCATCTTATCCAATTTAAAACTTTGGTGATAATTTTTTCTGATTTATATAAACATATTCACATATTTTTTACTTATCATATCTCTAATAAACTTATATCTTACTAAAATATAAATAATAGAATATTTATAATTATATGATACTAATATATTTAAAACTTTGATGATATTTATAAAATTTTCTTATATAAATTATTTTTAAAAATTAAACTTAATTGGAAATCTTTAATTTTTCAAAGTTAATATTATATATTTGTGATATATTGTTCAAAAAATGTTAAGAAGTCTTTTACCTTTCTTTCACTAAGATATTTTGTTCAAAATATTAGACATATTAAACAATAACTAAACTATATAAAAACAATCACCAATGTTTAAATTGGATAAGATGATGAAGATTAGTGGTTTATATAATTTTAAATTTGTAATAATTTTTCAAAAGTTATTTTAGTCTAGTTGTTAGTGTGCCCCTTTAAAAGGGTATCATGGCATGAATTTGAGTCCCAGAATAAACATATTAAATATATATATCTATATATATCAAGACGACGTCGTCTTATCTAGTTAACAATTAATTAATTTATGTTAGAGTCAATGTAGATTTATGCACATTTTAAGAACTTATGGTAGTTTTTTTCAATTAAAATTGAGTTGAGGTCGTATTTTGCATTGACAATTTGTTCAGGTCGTATTTAGCACGACTGAAATGGTTGGGATCGAAATTGGCACTTTTCCTCGCATATCAAACGACGTCGTTTTATCTTATTAACGGTTGACTAACTTCTGTTAGAGTTAATGTAGATTTAGGTACATTTTAAGAAGTTTAGGTAATTTTTCTGAATTAAACTTTGGTTAAGGTCGTATTTGACACCGTTCATCTGTTCGGGTCGTATTTGACACGACTGAAATTGTTACGGTCGAAATTGACATTTTTCCTACATTATGACAGTCAATTTCCTTTTCTTTAAATGGACAATCTTTACAGAAAATCAATACTATTAAAACAGAAGCACAAATTTGGACCCAACTTGATTCTAGGTAAAAAATTTAAAAATAATATATAATATAACTAATGCCCCTTACAATATTATCTTTAAGCCTAATGCATTTATATATATATATATATAAACTACCCTAAATTCTCTCCTTATTTATAGTAAGAATCTAAATGGAGCAATTACTAATGATTTTTTTAAAATGATATTATTTTAAAGGAACAAACATTATTGTTTCCAGATCTTAACTTATTTAACTAATTTTTTTTTTCAAATAGGTTATTAACATATCTTAACTTTTTCTAATGATTTCAATTTATATATTCAAAATAGTAACAAATAATATGTTGAAATATTTCTTATACGATCTAACATCTTTAAACTTATTCTCAAACAATATAAATAACAAAAAAACTAATATTGTCATATAAATACATTTTTGTCTTCTCTAATATCAGTTTTCATTTTTTCGAATAGTAAAAAATCGTCAAAATACAAAGAACTACAAATCTAATAGTTTTTTTTTTCAATTTTATGTACAATTTAAAAGTATATAAAAACTTAATTTTAGAAATATTATCAATTTTCTTTGGAGTTTTAATGGGCCAACCATGATTATTTCACATGTTAATGATAATTGTTTAAATTTTTACCGGATTTTATCAGAATTTTAATTAACAAATTGTCATTAAATTTGAACTAGATATATACAGATCACCTGATTTACAGTTCAGCCGCGGGTCCGAATCTGATATGAAAACACTGAATATCTATTTTTAACATATAGATGTATATCATAATTAAAAAAATATCAACTAACATTTTATCCAAAAATAAACCTGCGCTTTGAAAGCGTGGGTCAAAATCTAGTTCCACATTATGATAATCATCTTTTTTTGTTGAATGGAAATCTTGCACAAACTTCACATTGACATTATGATAAGCATGCGGAATTCGCGGTTATAGTTTTAGTGCCACATGGGTTCGTCCTTTATTCAATTATTTTCATAAATCAACAAACCACACCGATTGGTCTACTAATTCAAATGACATTTGTTAAACTAGTGAGTTCCGGATATTATAAAAAGAAAATCTAGACTTAAGTTTTTCTACTGTAATATTGCATGGAGAAAGGAAAACAAACATATATAAGCAACAAAAATTAGCTACATCCTCATTATATATGACTCAATCATAAAAGGCTTAACCAATATCAAAAGAAAAACAGCAGCCAGCAATTACTAAGGCCATGTTTGTTTTTGTATCTAGATGGTGCATTTGGATGCAAATATTCAGATGCTGTTCGTTGGACACTATTATATTAGCATCTAAATGTTGCATTTCGATGCAAAATCTATAATATTTATAGATTTGAAATGCAAAAAGAAATATAGAGTTTGAATGCAACATTTGCATCTTAAAATTCAAAAACCTAAATGCCTATTAATACAAATACAAAAATTAACTTAGTTATTATAATTATTCTATAAAAAATTCAATTGGAAAACGAATTGTCCTTCCAAAACACAAAACTAAGTTTTCTTGCAAAACCCACAAATTATTTTCCCCGCATCAACAATGAAACTTGTTTTCTGCCAAAATTAAAAACAAATGAGTTTTTCGTCAAAACTAAAAAAATCACGTTTTCTCATCAAAATGGAAGAATCATGTTTTCTCGCCAAAAATCGCAAATTGAATTGTTTTCGATAAAATCGCAAAACCACATCTTTTCATAAAAAATGACAAAATCATGTTTTCTTGAGTTTTTGCGCCAAAAACACAAAATTAACTTTTCTCATAAAAAATCATGAAATTTCAGTTTTCCGTAAAATTGAGTTTTTTTGGCCAATATTATAATTACATTTTCCCAAAAATCGTAAAATCGTATTTTCCGCTGAAATAGAAAAATCATGCTTTTCCTTAAAATGCAAACTGTGTGTTTTCCACTAAAACCAAAAAATTAAGGTATCTCGCCAAAATCGAAAATCTTGTTTTCTCACATTACATGCAAAATTAATTTTAGTAATTAGAATATTATAAATAGTTCATTGTTAAGAATAAAATTCACGCTCTCTTTAGTATTTTTAGTATTTAAATGTTATGATAAAATAAAAAAAATGAATAACTTATTATCTAAATGTTGCATCTAGATACAAATACTAACTATAAAAACGAAAATATATGGACGTTGTATTCAAATGCTACATCTAGCTACTGCATCAAATACAAAAACTAATATGGCCTAAATCAGCTACAACCTCTATAATATATATGTATGATGGGACATAAATCATCCATAAGAAACAAAAACCTGGCAGTATCATATATGCAGCGTTTGATTACACACAAGTAAATGAGGAACAAGTCTTTGACACCAATGCCGATTAAGAAGGGTTACATCAACATCATTCCTGGCATTAATAGTGCAAGATACAATCAAGTGTACATTACATCCAGATCCATTACACTGTGTAACGTGCACAAGCTCAATAATGCATTCAATTATTTTTTTTAGAATTCATGGAAGTAGTTAGGGGTGGGCGGGTACTCGTTTGGCTACTCGTTCAGGTATCCTTTCGGGTTGAGTCGGGTATTTCAGATTTTGGGTATAGGGATATAAAACTCGTTTGGGTATTTCTACACTTCGATTCGGGTTTGGATATTTTTAATTCATATTCGGGTATTTCAGATATAAAAGAAAATTAAAGGTTTTGATAAAAAAAATTAAAGACACATGATTCTTGCAACAAAAAAAAACTATTCCTCCTCTCGTTTTTGTTATTTAACACGATCGAGAGTAACAAGACAACTCTATGGATGGAAACTACTCCTCCAGTGAAAAATGACAATACGGTGTGAAGTGGCTCCAGTTACAACAGTGACGTTTATGGTGGTGATCATTGATATGACTAACGTCTCTTAGAAAGCATATTGGTATCGTAAAAAATAATATTTTAAGGAATAAGATTTTGTAGAGAAAGAAGATAAGAGATGGTGCCTTAACTTTTCACGTTTATGAAAGAGATACATATATATATATATATATCATATGTTTAGGTTACGAAAATATAGTGGTTTTGTATTTATTTTACAATGTTAATTAAACCACAATTGGTTAAGGATAATCACTCACTACAATTTGGATGAGAAATGTAGATTTAGGCTAAGGTATACGTATATTCGGATAATTTCAGGTACTGTTTCGGATTTCGGATATACCCAATCGGGTTCGGATATCCAAACTTATTCAATACAAAAACCAATTATGTATTTTGCTACTTTGGTTCGGATTCGGTTTCAGATTTTTCAGGTCAGGTCAGGTTCGGATTCGGGTTTGGGTATCGGGTAAAGTGCCGATGCCTAGAAGTAGCAACACACCAAGGGATCTTATCTTACAGAAAATAGTATGTGCACCTCCCGGTCCCGGCCCCTGTGTCGTGAGAGACACTAAGGCCATGTTCGTTTTTTTATGATGGATGATGTACCTGAATACAATTAGTTGTTCGTCTGAATACAATTAGATGTTCGTCTGAACACAATTGCACTAGCATTTAATTAGATATTCTATCTAGATGCAAAATCCGCAACATAAAAAATTAGATATTTGAAATACTGAAATATAGGATTTTGATAAATAATTTACATGTAAAAATCTAAAAAACTTAAATACCCTCCAGAATAAATGTAAAATTAATTAATTTATGTTAATTATTATCATTAGATATATTTTTAAAATAGAGAAATGATGTTTTTCACCCAAATCGCAGATAAGAAAATGCACGAGGAAAATTGTTGAGCTTGAAATAGACCATTTTAGGAACTAACCACTATGCTGAAGCATTTATTATTTAAAGATTCTTACTATAAACAAAAAACAAGATTTTTTTTTATTGGAAGTGCCTTGTGATCTTCAGCAAACTATGTGCTTCATTTTAAAATAAACTTAATTCTTACAAAACAACAAATTAAAAAAACAACAACTAAAATACTCGTCCATGGGTCTGGATCCGGTCGCTGCTATGTTGGTATATGTCCGGGAGGATAACGCTTGTTTGACCAGTAAGAAAGAAGAAGATAATGGCCTTAGAATCTCACTCTCAAATTTTAGTGGAAGAGAAACCTAATGTTAGAATCTTGACACTAAACAGACCAAAGCAGCTGAATGCTCAGTCTTTGAACATGGTATTGAATCTTTCCCCTTGCTGTTTTTTGCCTCCATACCATACATATTTGGCTTAAAATTTATCTTCTATAGATCACTCGGTTACTGCAATTTTTCATTGCATATGAGGAGGACCCTACTGTCAAACTTGTCATCCTAAAAGTAACTTCACTCTCCTTAGTGTCAAACATGTGTATAACTTTGGCACAGGGTCGGGGAAGATCTTTTTGTGCCGGTTGTGATGTTTCAGCTGTTGTTCGCGACATCAGACTAGGCAAATGGAGACACAGTGCTGATATCATGTCACTTGAATATATATACTCTCAACTATGTTATGGCCACGTATAGTAAACCTCAGGTTTCTCAGTACTCTCTCTTCTTAGTAATAGTGTATTATAAGCTCACTAATTAGTTTTGACCAAAATTTTAGATTTCAATTTCGTATTGCAATTGAGAACACGGTATTCTTCTTCTTAAAAAAACATGTCCATGGATGGCAAATAGATTGGTTTGAAACTGAAAATTGTATATCTTTTGAGTGTTATCCAAGGTTTTTGCCATGCCTAAGACAGCTCTATGAGAAATATGACTCAATCCATCATGTATATACTTGTTTAGTTTTCTATGAGCTTCAAAGAAAGGAAATTTATCTTCGATGAAAGATACATCTCGAGAGACAAATTCTTATCTTGTTTCCAAATCCAACATTGTCCACCCTTTCTTCGCATAAGGATAACTAATAAAAACACACTTTCTACTTCGAGTAGCAAACTTATCTCCATGACGCTTCTGATTGTGAGCGTATGCAAGACATCCAAAAATCCGTATATCACAATATGTATGAGCCTTACCAAACAAAATCTCATAAGGGCTTCTTCCTTTGTGTATCTCACACGGAGTCCTGTTGATTAAATGTGATGCATCCAACACATAATGACCCCCAAACTCTATAGGTAAACTCGCTTGAAATCTCAAAGCTCGTGCGATATTTAGTATATGCCTATGTTTTCTCTCAACTCTTCCATTTTGTTGGGGTGTACCCAACACACCATGTCTGATGAATCACTGATAATCTATAAAAGTACTCTCTCATCCTCAAGAACTCACTACCATTATCATTCGTACTATTTTCACCTGCTTATTAAATTGTCTCTGAACTAAACCAAATAAATCCATTATAGATTTTTCAACTGGAGACTTGTCCACAAGAAGAAACACCCAAACAACTCTAGAATAACCATCCATAATCGTAAGGAAGTAAGAAAAACCATTCAAGTTAGGTGCCCGATACGGTCCCCATAAATCGCAATGTATCATCTCAAAGCACTCTTTGCTTTTGCTCGAACTCAGTAGAAACTCACTTCGACATTGCTTCGCTTTGAAGAATATATCACACCCAGATTCTCCATTACTTTCACTATCAACACAAGGTAACTTCTTAATTACCTTTTCAGAGGCATGTCTCATTCTCTTATGTCAAACTTCTAAGGATTATACCTTAGCCTCTCTTCTAACACTTCAAATATGTTTAATACCTTGAAGAAAATATAGACCTTTTCTTCATTCGCCAGTTCCAATCACCATCTAGACACCAACATCATATAGAAGACATCACGTCTTCAAAAATAATACAATGCAACCCAACTCATCAATAACTATGATACATATATAAGACTACACTTCAAATCTTCCACAAAAAGAACTCGTGTCAACCTCAACTTCTCTGTCAAAACAATACTTCCTTCTCGGTCAACAACTACACTCTTCCCATAAGGTAATCTAACCAAGCACAATGAGACTATGTAGACCTCAACGTACATGTCATATGATGTGAATCTCCATTATCAATTATCCACTTATCTATGAACCTTTTTTCAGTGGGAAAATTAGTTAATTCTGATTTTAAACAAAACCCTAAACTATTAAAGAATATTTACAATCTTAGTCCATTATTATTGCATAATTACAATACATCTTAATACTAAGTATTGTTACTTAGTAAGGTTACTCATTGTCACAGAGGTTGAGTGCCTTAGAAGCAGATCTTTGCAGAGTTGGTTTCAAGTCATCCAATTACCTTTGCCTCAACCATTCTTGATGCATACACTCAACATCCAAATCCGAAACATCAGAATGCTACCGAGTTTTATCTCGTTTACTCTTTATATTTGTACTAATACAATTTATATGTTATTCATCATGATTACATTACAAGTTTTATAAACTTTTACAATGTATTGGTGTCATTTTTCAATCTTACCATGATATCTCAGTAGATCTTCCATGGAAATTTGTGTCACTTATCTTTCCCTTTACTTCTTTTTGCAGGTTAAATGTTATTGATAAGTGCTTCTCGAGAAGAACAGTTAAAGAAATTATATCTGCACTTGTAAGTTTTTTATTAATATATAAGATATGTTGATCTTGTGATTCTGAGTTACCATTTGACAATGGACTCTACCATAATATGTGTTGGTTAGGAGAGAGAGGCCACTCAGAAACCAGATGATCGGATCTCAGCTACAATTGGATCATTGAAAAAAGCATCACCAGCAAGCCTTAAAATCTCTCTTGGATCGGTTCCTTTAGAAGATGCATCACAATGATGGGAAAGATAAGTTGGTTGTGAGTTGTGTATAAATTTCAGATAAGACAAGGACGATTGCAAAGGGTGGGGCAGTGTCTGATCCGTGAGAATAAAATGGTTTCTCATATGATGAAGGGAGAAATAGGCAAAGATTCACTGTGGAGAAAGCAATACTTTCTCATGCATTTACGGTTACGAAGAGCAAAGACAGTGAAGACCCGACGAGACGTCAAGTGATAGCTTTTTATACATTTTCCAAAAAACCATAAAATTTCAAAATGTTCCAAAGTTTGATCGTCCAAAAGCTTGTTTATGTTGACGTTATGCGCAGTTAAGAATCTATATTGTCTTGGTATAAAACAAAGGACTAATATAACATTTTGATATTCGAGAGACACATTGCTGCTTAACCAAGCTACATTAGCATCTCCACAATGGAATTGTGAACTCATTTATGTGTTCGTACACACACACAAATCGTGAGTTTTTTTTATTCGAAAAAAATATTACAGTGACAAAACCATTTTCATGCCTGTGGTTGATAGGAGAAACCGTTAACAGTGAGGCCTCCATCAACACAAATGGTTTGACCAGTAATATAAGAAGCTGCAGGTAGACACAAGAAGACCACAAGTGATGCAACTTCATTCGGCTCTCCAGCTCGACCAATAGGAGTTCTACCGAGCAACCCCTCCTTGAAACTGACGTGATCAAGAAACTTTAAGAAACAAACAAAAAGAGAGATGATTAGAGGAACTGAAGTTGTTTTTCACAAAAATAAAAGAAGAATGTTAAAGTTATTTTATTTTCATTACAGGTTGAGCCTGAGGAGTCTTGATGATATTAGGTGCAACAGCGTTGGCTCTTATGCCATCTCTTGCCCATTCACAAGCCAAATTTTTAGCTAGCTGATTCAGAGCTCCTGTAAATGATTTTTTATTTTATTAGGATAAAGAGTCAACCAAAAATATGTAACTCATTGTTGATTAGTAACTCTTACCTTTGGTTAGGGCATAAATGGATCCACCGGTCATGGATACAACCCCTGCAACAGAGGACATTAAGACAATGCTTCCATAACCTGAAGCCTTTAGGAGAGGATGTGAAAGCTGGCAAAAATGGTAAGCAGCTTCCAAATTTGTTGACATATGGAAAGTAAAATCGTCTGCTCCATATTCTGTTGTTGGCTTTCCTCGAAGTACACCCACATTGTTCACCTTTGTTGCATCAGTAACAAAGGGGATATTCTCAAAATTTTTTTTCTTTTTAAAAATAGTACTTATTTGTTTATATATTAAGACCATTTAATTACTCACAAAAATGTTGAGCTTGCCATCAAACAGCGAGGAGATAGCTTGTATCAGAGTTTCTCTTTCAGGACGAGAGGTTACATCACAGACTGAGCCACTCACTTGAAACCCTTTCTTTTCCCACTCGCTTAAACTTTGATTGAGCAAAGATTCACATATGTCACATACATGGACTTTGGCCCCAAAGCTAGCTAACTCCTCTACTATGGCATACCTAAACATTCCACAGATTCAAGTTCCTTAAAATCTTGACAGAAGAAGGATGGGTTACAATACAAAACATGATAAAGAGAAAAGAAAGACAAACCCGATTCCGCTGGCTCCACCGGTTACAAGAGCAGTCATACCTTGAAGACTCCATCTTTTATCCATCTTTTGTTTTTCTTTTGCAATGACAAGAAATGGCAGCAAAAGAGAGAGTTATTTAGTATTCAGTGGCGTTGTTGATCAGATCGAGTAGAGATAAAGTTATGCTAACTACTAGTGATAAGTTTAGTATCAAATGTTTAATATAATGGGCCATGTGATGATGACGTAACTGATGACGCGTCTTCCATTAAGGCTAATAATCAATAGGTAAGATAAATATTTTATTTGATTCGTTATTTGTTTTGATTCGATTTGAAAAATTTGGATATTTTAAAATTTGCGAAACAAAAAAAATAAATCAGTATATATTAAAACGAAAGAAATAACAAATACTAAAAAATTAGAGGTGAATATTCTATGTTCTCCAAATTTTATACAAATAAATATATATCTACAATTAAATATATAATTTTAAAGATTATTATTAGTTTAACATATATGTTTACTAATTTTATTTAAAATTTACTTATTAGTTATTAAATTAATAAAATAGTATAAAATCTTTATAAAATACACTTTTAACAGTTTTCTGTTTTATAAAAATAATTAATTTTAAATTTAATGGAACGTATAGTTTCACTAATTATTAATTTTTAATTTTATATTATGAAAATCTATATTAAAAATCAAACTTTTATGTTTTTATAGATTTTCTTGTATTGAACAAAGTGAATGAAATATTCATAAATATCTGTAAATGTTCGTAAATATCTGTAAATTTTTCGGATATCCAGAAACTCTAATATTTGTATTTTTCTGAAATAAAAAAAATTGGAAAATTAGATATTCGTAAAATACAAAGAAAATTTCACATACTAAAAACTGGGTAGATACGGGCTTTACGTGTAATGAACATTGTATATAAAAAAATACTTTTGCATATGATTAAATATTTTGAATTTTAAATTTTTTACATATTATGAAATAATAAATAGATATTAAATAGTTGAAATTCAGTATCTATTATGTTTATAACTAAATTAGCTCGATCACATAAAAAACAAAATTCTAATAATTTATGACAAATAAATCCAAACAATTATTTTTATCTATTTTATAATATATATAATTAAATTTCAATGATATTAACAAAGATATATAATATATTTCTAATATGAAATGAGGTTTTTAATCATATGATTTACGCATATTTTTATTTTTTATAACAAAAATTATATCATTTAAAATAAACAAAAATAAATGTGGGTGTTTAATAGTTTTAGTAAGTTTTAATTGTTTTAAAAAGTCAATGAAATTTTGAAATTAAAATATTAAGTTTTCAATACTTGTTCAATTCAAATTTCAAAGTTAAGATATTTTTATATGATATATAATTTATTATAAATGATATTAAAATATATTTTTAATTTTAATATCTATTAAATGAGAATTTATACACGTATGTTTTATAATAATTTGTATTTGTTATAACAAAAATTAAAATTATTGATGAAAAAAATTTCAGTGTGAAATTTTAACAGTTTTACTAATTTATAATTATTTTTAAAATTTGAAATATAACATACACAGAAAAATCTAAGTTTAATTTATTTTAATAATATAAAGTTAAACAAAATGATAGAGAATATACAAACAATTATCAAAAATTTAATAGTACATATCATTAATTGCAATATATATATATATATATATATATCTGTATATATATAAAATCACATTTTTTATTTAAAGAAATAAAGAAGAGCATTAATAATTAATTTTATGGTTAGTTTAATAAATGTAAAATATAAGTTTAAAGGGATCAATTTATTTTCTAAGAATTCTAAAAATCATTTTAATAATGATATAATGTATACCGCAAATGTTGTAATGTTTTCAAATAATATATAAGTGATTATAGTATTATTGTGCTCACCTCTTATAATAAGTTATCTTGTTTCATTACTTGGATTTGTTTACAATTCCAGTGATTAGAAAAAGGTAACTCATCTTTGTGTTTAATTTCGGTACAATCTCATGCTAGACTTTTAAAGAAAAATAGTGTTTTTTCAGTCTACGAACAAAATTTCTAGAATGTAGTAAGATTCATAATAATATTTACTTGGATCTGTGTAGAAGTCCAATGATTAGAAAAAGTTACTTATCTTTGTGTTTTATTGTTGAACAAAAAAAAAAACTCTTTATGTTTTATTTTTGTTCAGTCTCATGTTAGACTTCGAAAGAAGAATAGTGTTTTCTCAGTCTACGAACAAAATTTCTTCGTTTGAATGCCATACGATACATAAGAATAGTAGCTAATGACATTTCTCTGTGATGGAGAGTTGAGATACTGAGGGTCCGAATCGTAATCGCGTAATTATTAGTGTAAACGGTGAGAAATTAAAGTGTAATATAATACAAATACAGTTCAAAATCATGTGGAATAAAGGCAGTTTGATAGCATAGGCAGTGCTGAATAACTTTTTTTATGAAGAAAGTATTTTGCCATTTTACTAAATAATTATTAAAAATAAAATAAAATATTTATTTTTTACAAAATATTTTTTTATTTTTAGTTACCTAAAAATGAATTTGGTATTGAATTGTATCACTGTTTTGATAATTTATCGATTTTGCCAATTCAGATTAACTCAAATACTGTTGTCAAAACCACCTGTAATCAAAAAGAAAGACGAGTTACAATTCAACCACCTGTAATCAAAAAGAAAATAACAAAATATATAATGGAAAGAGATAGTTTTATGTTTGACCAATAGTTTTAGTTCATTTTAAAAAAAGAGTTATATATTTTATCATTAATTTATTTTATCAATAATTTTTTTATCATTTTATTCCAGTAACATGATTTTAGGAGACTTTTGAAAATTCTTGTTTTTGTGTGTTTTATCTATACATAGCTGCTCTATGCTAAGGTTACTGCAATTTTGTTTATAAGTGAAACTCTTAAATGACTAGAAAAGTAATTTATATGTGGGTTCTAAGATCATGATTAACCTGAGTCTCTTAAGGTGAGATTCTTAGTTTTTCTAAGAGACGTTTCTTAGTTTTTAACTAAGAAAACCTAAGAATCTTCTCTTAAATAAGAACCATAAGAGACGTCTCTTAACGGGAAAAAATGTAAAAAAATAAAAATAAAAATTAAAAAGACAAATTTTGCGTTAAAAACTCTACCTTAAGATACTTAGGTTAATCATGGTCTTAGTTTAGTCTCACTTAACTAATTTAGATTTCCAAAAATAAAACTGTTACTAAGTCTAAGACAAGTCTGAGTCTGATGCATAGGAATGTGTTGTTATTGAATCTCGATGAGACCAACACACACAAGTCTCATCTCAAGCATGTGGCTGATAGGAGAAGCCATTGATTGTCAGACCTCCATCGACACAAATGGTCTGTCCAGTAATATAAGAAGCTGCAGGTAGACACAAGAAGACCACAAGTGATGCAACTTCCCTCGGTTCTCCCGTGCGACCAAGTGGAGTTCTACTGAACAAGCTCTCCTTGAAACCGGCGTCATCAAGATACTGAAACGATTAACAAACAAAAACCAAGAGATGAGTAGAAAGTCTTAAAATAGCTTTTCAAATTGTTAATCCAAATGTAAAAGAAAAAAAAAGTTTTCTTTTGATTACAGGTCGAGATAGAGGAGTATTGATAACATTAGGCGCAACCGCGTTGGCCCTTATCCCATCTCTTGCCCATTCGCATGCCAAGTTTCTAGCCAGTTGATTCAGAGCTGCTGATACACAAACATATATACTTAAATGGTGGTACCATGGTTAGAACTGTACATAAGTATATGTACCTTTGGTTGCACTATAGATGGTTCCAGAGGTTGCTGATACAATCCCAGTTATTGAGGAAATGAAAACAATGTTCCCAAGTCCTGAAGCTTTTAGGAGAGGATGTGAAAGCTGGCTAAGATGATAAGCAGACTCCAAGTTTGTTGATACATGAAACGAGAAATCTTCAGCCGTATATTCTAGTGTTGGCTTCGACCTGATTCCGCCTACATTGTTTACCTATGTTCAGCAAAGTTGAGTCTTTAACAGTTCTCCCTGAAGAATAAGCTTAACTTGATTGGTTTCTTGAAGCTCAAGTTACTTACTAGAACGTTGAGCTTGCCATCAAACAGAGAGGAGCAGTTTGCATAAGTGTTTCTCTCTCGGGACGAGAGGATACATCACATACTGAACCACTCACTTGAAACCCTTTCTTTTGCCATTCGCTTAAACTTTGATTGAGAAGTGTTTTAGATATGTCGCATACATGGATTTTAGCTCCAAAAGCAGCTAACTCCTCTACAATGGCAAACCTAAACATGTCACAAACACAAATTCATTTTGAAAAGTCAAAATGTTGAACAGAAGCAGAACAATAAGTTAAGAAGATAATATAAATCGAACAGAGAAGAAAGACG
>CAJHQQ010005086.1:0-20656 GCA_905132885.1 Moricandia moricandioides | reverse complement strand
TATTAGACTGATCAAGAGTAAGTAACAGACTAACGGTGAACTGCAGAGAAGTTTTGGCAACATGAATTGGATTTGAGCTGTTTTTTAAAAGTTTTGACAGTCCCACATAAATGACCCGCTCAAATCTATGTTGAGAAAATCGATCTGACGTGTCTGTTTAGAAGTCTCTGATTGGTAGATTTTATTTGCTGATATGGATAGGCTCAATGGAGCTCATATGCCCCTTTTAGTATTAGTAGATTTATATTTATATTTTTTTATATATTTTCATCCCTTTTTGAAGCAAAAAAATATTTCACTCTTTAATGTACATATTTGGCTTATTTTGCATTTTATGATATATAAAACAAATTTGTATTATAATATTTCTCTTTTATTATTTAATATCCGTTTTGAGTTGGTGACCTATGTGACTTGTACACTAAGGATCACAAACTTCCCCTACTTCCAGATGCCACGTTTGTCTTTATTTATGACTATGATTTAGGCATGGGCATTTTAACATGTATCCGAGGACCTGATCCGGAACCGATCCGAAAATACAGGTTCAGGTCCGGAACCAGAAACTGAGAATTTTACCCTATTGGGTCTAATGATGGAGGACCCGTAGGTAGCAAGTTCGAGTCCAGAACCGACCCGGGACCCGATTGGGTATTTTTGGAACCGAAAAATATTAGACTTAATGATTTTTTTGTGTGTTTTTGAATGGTAACTTGATCATGTTTTAAGTTTATTAGTTATGGTTACGGTAATTGCACTAATGCAGTTTCATAATGTGTTTTTTCGTTATGGGGTTTCAAAATTGCAGGTTTGAGGTTCGGGTAACGTTGCAGGTTAATGGGTACAAGTAGACCCGAAACACATATTTAGACCCAAAAATATATAGAAACGACCCAAAATATCAGGAACCGACCCGAAATCGGACCCAAAATACCCGATACAATAAAGAACCGAAAAAAATCGGGTATCTGCGGGTACGAGAAAAGTGGACCCGAACCGACCCAGAACCCGATAACATCCGACCTGGAACCGACCTGAATTTTTTAAAGTACCTATATGGGTCTAAATCTCCAGGACCCGAAGGACCCGGACCCGAGAAGACCCGACCCGAACCCGACCCGAGGACCCGGATGCCCAGGCCTACTATGATTAGTGAGATCAAAATGAAGTATTTTTATTGGAGTTAGGTTCATCCCACTCCAAACCCAATGCAAAGATCCTGTTCAATAGCTCAAAGATATATTACAAAGATAATATGTCCAGAAAGAACGAGAGCACATTCCAAGTTCAGAACAAAATTAATGTCGAGTTGACCTAGTTCACAACATAAAATGTAATGGAAATCAGAGCATGAAATAAAATATTAATGACACCAAATACACGCCGGAGATCACGTTACCATTATGATGCTCTCTTGGACGGCTATAAAAACATTAAAAAAAAGACGGAGAAGGAGACTTGCATCCAAACTATACTCATTTTCATAAACTTTTTGCAAAGTGTCTCATAACTCCTTTGCGGTTTCACAGTATGAATAGGACTCAATAATGGGACCATAAAGTGAGCTTTGGATGACAGAAAACACCAGATCTTTCTTGACTTCATTTGCCTTCATCTACCAACAAATTCCCCTTGTCATCTTCTCCTTGAGTGGTTTGCTTTGGCGCTTCACTAGTGTTTACATGTGACCATCAACCTCTTCCACCAAAGGTTGTCTTGATCACTCTTGACCATAGTAAGTAGTTCACCCCTTTTAGAGTGACTGGAATCACAACAGCCGTATTTTACTCTATCTTTGATGCTATGGACCGTTGGGAAATAGCAATTTCTTAAGAGATTTTTTTTTAAAAGTGAACAGAGAGAGCTAGTGAAAGAGTATGAAGAGTATAACAGAATGCGGAAGAGAAATAAAAACTAGGAGCTTGCAAGTTCTGATACCATGTTAGTTTTTTATGAAGAACAAGAAGAACATTAAAAAAATGTTAAACTATATAATCTAATCTCTCCTTAGTACATTAACATAAGTTAGTTATTTACACAGAAAGTTGCAACTCTTCATATTGTGTCTTTTGAATGAAGAGTTGTGTCTTTTACATTGCAATGATTCGATCTCTATATAAAGGTCAATCATTTGTTGTAAACAAAAACACAGAATCTCAATAATATCTAAGTAATTTCAGAAAAGTTAATTTAGTCAAAACTTTCTGAAAAAATTCTATCTTATTCCTTCTCTCGTATTCGTGTGTAACACACTGCGATCTTTGTGTAACACAAGCAGTTGGTAAAAACTAACATGGTATCAGAGCTTTACGGTTGAGAGGATAACGAAAAAAGCACTAGTAAGAGAAACACTTGGCGTGGAGAAAAGGAGGCTAGAGATTTTTGGCATACCATTTATCGGAGACACGAAACGATGCAGAATCAAAATCAAGTGATCCCCATATTCGATGGGGATAAATACAACTTCTGGAGGCATTAAGATGACAACCATTCTCAAGACCAGGAAGTTATGGTCTGTGGTTGCAGAAGGCATGGGAGCCACCAGCACGAGTAAATGAAACTCCTGAGACAGCAAGAGCAATATCGCTCAGAGAAGAAGTGATGGCGAATGACACGATGGCTCTGCAAATTTTGCAAACTGTCGTATCGGATGAGATCTTCTCACGGATTGCAGCAGCAACAACATCTAAAGAGGCGTGGGATGCATTGAAGGCAGAGTATGAAGGCTCTCCTCAAGTCCGTTTGATTCGACTTCAAACGTTGCGAAGGGAGTACGAAAATCTGAAGATGGATGAGAATGAAGACATCAAGGTCTTCACAGATAAGTTAGTTGCAGTGGCAAATCAATTAACTTATCATGGAGAACAAAAGACAGACATCCAACTCATACAAAAGATACTCATCTCTCTCCCAGCAAAGTTCGATAGTATAGTCAGTGTATTGGAGCAAACAAGCGATTTGACTTCAACAAAGATGGAAGAACTGATCGGGATTTTGAAGGCTCATGAAGCAAGGCTGGCTACAAGAGAAGAAAGCACAAGTGAAGGAGCATTCGATGCTCGTGTGAAAAAGAAAAATTTTGGTGTCACACAAGACAACTCAAAACGCAGTGGAAGCAATAAGTGGTGTGGTTTCTGCAAGAAGAACAATCACAATGAGAGTGAATGTTTTAGAAAAAAAAGAAGAAGGATAATCCCAAGAAGGATTACAAAAGTAACAAGGAGTGTTACAATTGTGGCAAGTTAGGCCATTTTGCAAATCAGTGCTACTCAAAGAAAAAAGAGAAATCACATTTAAGTCTTGAAGAAGAAGACTTTAATGAAGATCACATGTTGTTCAGTGCGAGTGAAGCAACAACAGTGATGGAAGATGTCTGGTTAGTAGACAGTGGAGCAACTAATCATATGACAAAGGAGGAGAATTACTTCTCAAGACTTGATAAGAGTATCAAGGTTCCAATAAAGATTGGAAATGGAAGCAAAGTCATGACAGCCGGTAAGGGAGATATTACCGTCATGACTAATGATGGCAAAAGGACCAT
The DNA here is from genome assembly GCA_905132885.1 of Moricandia moricandioides. Classification (NCBI taxonomy): domain Eukaryota; kingdom Viridiplantae; phylum Streptophyta; class Magnoliopsida; order Brassicales; family Brassicaceae; genus Moricandia; species Moricandia moricandioides. The sequence continues at coordinate 17,115 of CAJHQQ010005086.1, read as the reverse complement.
CAGGAATATGTTCTTGGTTCAGGGTTTGGCAAAAAAATTGTTGAGTGTTCCACAAATTGTTTCAAGTGGATACCGGGTGAATTTCCAAGAGAAGAGATGCATCATAGAGGATGCAAAAGGAAGGAGGATAATGAATATCCCAATGACTCACAAGAGCTACAGAATAAGGATGAGTTCAGCTCAGGAAGAAGAAGCCATGAGCGCAAGTGAGCAAGGCAAAATGGAGACATGGCACAAGAGACTTGGTCATGTAGGCGACAAGAGGTTGCAACAAATGCAAGACAAAAGCTTGGTAAAGGGGTTACCAAAGTTTAAAGTGAGGAAGGAAGCATGTGAGGCGTGTAGACTAGGAAAGCAATCACGCAAAAGCTTCCCAAAAGAATCTCAAACTAAGACAAGTAAAAAGCTTGAGATTGTACATACGGATGTATGTGGGCCAATGCAACACCAATCTCTTGATGGAAGTCGATATTTTTTGCTACTCTTGGATGACTATACTCACATGTGTTGGGTATACTTCATGAAGCAAAAATCAGAGACATTCTCATTATTCAAAAAGTTCAAAGCAATGGTGGAGAAGCAATCAAGTTGTACCATCAAGACATTGAGATCAGATGGTGGTGGTGAGTTCACTTCACAAGAATTTAAACGGTTTTGTGAAGAAGAATGAATCAACAAGCAAGTTACCTTGCCTTATTCACCACAACAAAATGGTGCATCAGAACAGATGAATAGGACCTTAGTGGAGATGGCTAGAACTATGTTGGCAGAGCAAGATATACCTCTCAAGTTATGGGCAGAAGCGGTATACACTGCCTCATATCTTCAAAATCGTCTACCATCAAAGGCAATAGAAGATGATATCACTCCTATAGAGAAGTGGTGTGGACACAAGCCTGATGTGTCACACATGAAAATGTTTGGTAGCATATGTTACATACATGTTCCGGATCAGAAGAGGAGGAAGTTAGATATCAAAAGCGTGAAATTTTTATTGGATATACCAATCAATCCAAAGGCTACAGATTTCTCACCTTGGAGAATGAGAAGGTTGAAGTATCAAGAGATGTAGAGTTTGAAGAAAGCAAGAAGTGGGACTGGAAAAGGCTAGAAGAAGTCAAGAAGACATTGGAGATGTCTATGGAAAACTCTCAATCGCCTGAGGAACAAACAAAAACCGAAGGTACTTCCAGCCCTGGTTTCATTCAAAATAATGATCATGATACTAGTGATGAAGATGAAGAAGATTCTGAGCCACCAAAGAAGTTTAAGTCCATGGTTGAGATCATGGAAAAGGCACCAAGAGTAGAGCTTGAAAAGGCGGCTCAAGCAATAGAGTATTGTCTTCATGCACATGAAGAACCATACAATTATGATGAAGCGTGTGTGTAACAAGGAATGGAGAAAGGCAATGAATGAAGAAATCGCCATGATTGAGAAGAACAAGACATGGGAACTAGTGGACAAGCCAGAGAAGAAGAATGTTATAAGTGTGAAGTGGATCTATAAGATCAAGACCGATGCAAACGGTAATCACATCAAGCATAAGGCGCGGCTAGTTGCAAGAGGATTCTCTCAATCATATGGTGTTGACTACCTTGAGACGTTTGCCCCTGTCTCAAGACATGATACAATAAGAGCCATACTCGCATATGCAGCTCAGATGAAGTGGCGTTTGTATCAAATGGATGTGAAGTCAGCTTTTCTAAATGGAGAACTGAAGGAAGAAGTGTATGTCACACAACCACCTGGGTATGTGACGCAAGGAAATGAGGAAAAGGTGTTGAGGCTACACAAGGCTTTGTATGGTTTAAAGCAAGCTCCAAGGACATGGTATGGAAGGATAGATTCATATTTTCTTCAAAACGGGTTTGAAAGGAGTATGAATGATGCAGCTTTATACATCAAGAAGCAAGAGGTAGATGTGTTGATCGTGAGTCTATATGTGGATGATATAATCATCACTGGAAACAATGCTGAGATCATCAACACATTCAAGGAAAATATGAAGAAAGAATTCGAGATGGTGGATCTTGGATTACTGAACTATTTCCTTGGAATGGAAGTAATTCAAGACAATTGAGGCATATTTCTTTCACAAGAAAAGTATGCAAACAAACTTGTTGATAAGTTTGGGATGCGAGAGAGCAAGAGTGTAAGCACTCCACTTACACCACAAAAGAAAGGAGTTGAGGATGACAAAGAGTATGGAGATCCGACTAAGTACAGAAGCATTGTTGGAGGGCTTTTGTATTTGTGTGCATCAAGACCTGATGTGATGTATGCAAGCGCCTATCTCTCAAGATACATGTCATCACCTTGTATGAAGCACTACCAAGAAGCCAAAAGAGTGTTAAGATATGTCAAAGGAACATCAAACTTTGGAGTGTATTTTACAAGTGAGAAGGAACCAAGACTTATGGGCTACACAGATAGTGATTGGGGTGGTTCTAAGGAAGACAAGAAGAGCACTTCAGGTTATTTGTTCACTCTTGGTTCAGCCATGTTTTGTTGGCAGTCAAGTAAGCAACAAATAGCGGCACAATCAACGGCTGAGGCAGAGTACATAGCCGTATGTGCAGCAACAAATCAAGTTGTGTGGTTACAAGGACTATTTGAAGATTTTGGTCAAAAGTTTGAAGGAGGCATTCCGATCTTATGTGACAACAAATCAGCAATAGCAATTGGGAAGAATCTAGTGCAACACAGAAGGACAAAGCACATAGAGATCAAGTACCATTTCGTGAGGGAAGTTGAGCAGAAGGGGATCATTGAACTGGAGTATTGCAAAGGGGATGATCAAGTTGCAGACATTCTCACAAAGGCATTGGGCTGTTCAAGGTTTGAAGATCTCAGGAAGCAGCTTGGAGTGAAGTCGAGATATGATTAAGGAGGAGTGTTAAACTATATAATCTAATCTCTCCTTAGTACATTAACATAAGTTAGTTATTTACACAGAAAGTTGCAACTCTTCATATTGTGTCTTTTGAATGAAGAGTTGTGTATTTTACATTGCAATGATTCGATCTCTAAATAAAGGTCAATCATTTGTTGTAAACAAAAACACAGAATCTCAATAATATCTAAGTAATTTCAGACAAGTTAATTTAGTCAAAACTTTCTGGAAAAATTCTATCTTATTCCTTCTCTCGTATTCGTGTGTAACACACTGCGATCTTTGTGTAACACAAGCAGTTGGTAAAAACTAACAAAAAACAATGGAGAGAATGTGAGTTTGATTGAGAAATAAGAAAGAGAGTATGAGAGAGATGTTGTTGACAAGAGAGAGAATAGAATAGAGAAGGAATTCTTTCTCCTTAACTTTCATTATTGGCAGTACATGAGTTTAAATACAAGAGGAAAATTAGACAAACAACTTGTAAGAGATTTGATATGACAGATCCAACAGTTACAAGAATTGAAACTCAAATCTACCTCCAACGTTCACCTCCGTCTATACTATCAAATGATAGAATAGTATAGTCTTGCCCTTTTCTCAGTATTTTTTTTATCGAATAGATGTCGTTTCTCCTCCTTGCCGGAATTACTGTAGCTGTTTCAAATCCTGGTTTATGGATGGTTTAATATAATATTTATTTTTCTTATAAAAAAAAATTAAATATCTGATAATCGGATAAGTATCTGAATTTCATGTGCCATGTCAGTATCAACCAAACATATTTTGTGAGGTAACAGATTATGTTACAGTAATGTACCCTAACAAAAAAAAATTCATAGTACCTTCCAATCTACTTGTTTGTTTCAAAAAAACAAAAAAAATGTATTCTTGTAATTAAAGTGAATGATAAGAGTACAAGAGTACTGAAGACTAGAAAATCTAATATTGGCTATGTTCACTGTCCAGTGAAAATTAATTAGCCATGCTTGTCAAAAGTAAAGACTCTCTTCTCCTCTGGCTCTCCCTTTTCAAAAATCATCTCTGTTGTCGAATTGAGGCATAGATCTCACAGAACCAGTCTCAGACATGCTATCCACGTCAGATCTTCTGACCGATCTAGTTGATCCCCCATTAACGGTTTCTTTGGTCTTCTTCTTCCTCCTCGATTTCTTTGGAACATCCGGTAATGTTCCTATACTTGGACTAGACCACGAAGAAAACTCGTTTAGTTCAGACACTTCCTTTCTTCTTGATGATGTTGTTCCTTTTTTCGAAGATCTGCGTTTACTTTTATCTGATGATATTTCCCTTGTCGGAGAACCTTTCTCGGACGATGCTTTCCTCGAAGATTTTGGTAGTTTTGGTAAATCTCTAGTCCGACCACCACATTCAGACATACATCTCGCGGAGGAATCATCTTCTCCGCCTCCTTGTCCAGATTCGGAGAATCCCCCACCAGTTTTGAACTCGTTCATCTTTCAAACATATATACACACCACATTAAAACCAAATAGAATTACTCCTATAGCTAACTAGGCATGCATGCATTTATAGGTAAAGTACGTACCCAGCTTGGTGCGGAGGCAGGAGTGGACGATGGACCATCCCAACCAATATGAGCAACATGCTTTACGTCCGTCGGATTCCCTATCTCTATCTCTTCTTCTTCTTTTCCACTTTCTACCATTCATTTTTATAACCAACACCCAAACAACAACAACAAAAAGTGTTAACTGGCTATTTTTTCAACACAAATTAATATTATCACAATGCATGCAACATTTCTACGTGATATATGTAATAGTTAAGATTTACCATATATTTGAAAACTGAATTCGATATTTTATTTAAGAGATAAATGGACTAATTATCATAGTTTCTTATTCAACAACATATATATATAAATCTTTGGGAGAGAATTAATTACCAAATACTTGAGAAATGTATCGGAGGCCTTTCAATAGGCTTTTCATGCTTGAGCTTGACATTGTAATTTGCATAGATCTCTAACTTAGGTGTTTTCTTTTTGTTTAAATAAGAAAACGAAGAAAAAGTTGCTAGAACATAAAATGAATAATCAAGATGAAATTGAAAAAAAAACTATATGCAAAGAACAAGGATTTTACAATCGCAAAATGCTAGTTTTTAAAATACTCATCACTTTTCCAGACACGCAAGAAGTTGGCGGCAATCAAATAATGAGGAAAATAATCTTATGAAAGACAACCAAACTTAAAAAAGAAACTTGTTTCTCAAAAGGTTGTATGTTTATCTAATTAGCAGATTATCCTATATCAAAAACAACGAAATAATTAAAAAAAAAACAAGAAATGGTTTGATAAAAGAAATATATGCAAATTTCACCTAAAAATCCTCGAAATCCAGAAGTAAAAAGAAAACAAGGAACGGAGTTTAAGCAAATGAAGAAATGATAACAATAAAAGCAAACTAAAGAAAATGATTATTTGGAAGAATGGTAGAGAGAGTATAAAGGTGATACGGCAAAAACGAGTGGAAAATATTTGTTTTAAACCAAGTTTTCCGTTAATCTGATGGTTAATATTTTTTTGGTGTACTGATGGTTAATATTTGTTCATTTTACTTATTACTATCAGAACTTATCTTTTTCCGACTAGTCTACAATTATATTGATATTAAGAAGTAATTACAAAATACAAAAACAATCTAAAGACAACAGTCATGCCAAATAAAGGAAACTGAAACCAATTTTTTTTTTTTTTTTTGAAAATAATTGAAACCAATTTCGATAAAAGGATGAAGACTAGCCATGCTTTCTGTCCGAAAGTCTAATAGGGTTACAGATGAAATATGTTATGTCCCCTCGACACATAGTTTCGGCTGGCTATCATCTTGGTGATGAAACTCCAAAATGCTCTCAGCATTACATTGTCAAATAAAATTAACAAAAAAGTTTGGCACTGAAATTACGCGATAAAGTTGGCAAGAACCCCATGTCTTCATGTTGGAAAGGTCCCTGTAGAGTTTGTCCACAGAATCTGGTGAAGACGCCCACAAACGCAATACATAGGTCTTCATTCTCATTCATCAAATGCAGAATTTCTATTGCCCAATACTCAGTAGCTTTTTTGAGACCCATAGATCTGGCACATTATATATAATATAAGTGAATTGTATCAGTTCAGACTCATGCTTCAAAGGACTTTTTGCACTGGTAAATGAGAGCAATTACTTGCAGTCCACAACTCGTGACCACCAAAAAACAGTTGTAACTATCTTTAGGGATTCCGGTGAAGCAGTGTATGCACAGTATCTGAGTCCTTCCAAAAGTTCTATCTCACATTCTGTAAAACCAAAATCAAGTCCCCCTACTGGATCCTATATCCATGCATGCATGCATGGATGTATCCACTTGGAAACATCCAAATCAGAATGGTGATTTGGTTTACGAGGTTGAAATTGAAAGGCTTCAAAAGTGAAACAATAGATGCCGCATAGAGAAATTGATGGCAGAGTGAAACCGACACAATAACTCAAAGGTAGGAAAATGACTCTCACAAGGAGAGAAAAAAAGAACTATAATTTGAGTACCGCATGTTAAATTCGTCGCTCTGTGTCATGGAAATTTAAAGAAAAAGATATATCAAACGAAAAGATAAAGAGCACAGCCGCCTTCAGAGTCAACGTCGGCTAGAAATCGCGAAAAGCCATTAAGTTGTGCACACAGAGTCGCCAAAGAGAACAGTTACTACTTTCAGAACTTATCAAAATTTAGAATTTTTATGTAGATCTACGCTTTATTCCATCTTATAATACATCACTGAAAGCTGATATATTTCCTCTGAGTAATATGTTCAACGTACAAGAGTAGAAGTAGCTGAAGTGGTTCCTAAGGATCAGGGATCCTCAACTATACGTACGATATCTAGGCTATATATTAACAGAATAGTAAGAGAATATTCCTTTATTTTAACACCCCTTCAGTCAAATCGTCGGTTGTGCCGATGGTGAGACTGGTTCTGAATTCGTGGAAAACCGATGTTGGTAGCCCCTTTGTGAAGATGTTGGCATACTGAAGAGACGTTGGAACATGTATCACTTTTACTTCTCCAATCGCAACCTTTTCACGGACAAAATGCAAGTCGAGCTCTATATGTTTAGTCTTTTGGTGTTTGACTGGATTTGTTGCGATGTAGACAAAGCTTATGTTATCGCAGTAGACTAGGGAGGCTTTAGACAACTTCCATCCAAGCTCGAGCATGAGGTTCCGAATCCAGCATAACTCAGAGACTGTGTTTGCAACGCCTTTGTATTATGCTTCTGAGCTTGAGCACGAGACCGTCTGTTGCCGTTTTGATGACCATGAGACCAGATTGGGACCTAGAAACACGCAGTAACCAGAGGTGGATCGTCTTGTGTCTGGGCATCTGGCCCAGTCCGCATCTGTGTAGGCTGTAAGGCAGTCAATTGGACCTGGCCGAAGTTGTTGTCCATGTGAGAGAGTGCCTTTTATGTATCTTAAGATGCGTCGAAGAGCTTGAAAGTGTGGTTGTCGTGGTTGATGCATGTAGAGGCATATCTGGTGCACTGCGTATGAGATATCCGTTCTGGTGAATGTTAAGTATTGAAGTGATCATGCGATTCGTCTATATGAAGTGGGGTCTGGAATCGGGTCTCCTTCATCAGCTGATAGCTTCGATTTTAAGTCTACCAGTGTTGCCAAGGGCTTGCAGTCTATCATCCCAGCTCGTTCAAGGATATCCTTTGTGTATTGTGTTTGGCTCAGAAACATTCATTGTTTGTTGTAATCAATCTTGATTCCCAGAAAGTGACTGAGCTTGCCCATATCAGTCATTGGAAACTCTTGTTTGAGAGCAGTGATTACTCGTTGTAGAGTTACCATAGAAGAAGCTGTGAGGAGGATGTCATCCATATACAGCAGGATATACGCAATTTCATTTCCCTTCTTGAAGAAAAATAGTGAAGTATCTGTTTTGCTAGTTTGAAAGCCAAGACTTGTGATGAATTTTACAAAACGAGAGTTCCAGGCACGAGGGGCCTGCTTGAGTCCATAGATTGCCTTGTGAAGTTTGCAAACATGATTGGGGAATTGTTTATCCACAAAGCTTAGAGGTTGATGCATGTAGACAGTTTCTTCTAAATCTCCTTGTAAGAACGCGTTTTTGACGTCGAGCTGGTGTATGGGCCATCCTTTTGACAGTCCAATGCCGAGAACCATTCTGATTGTAGCAGGCTTGACAACAGGACTAAAGGTTTCTGAAAAATCCACACCAGGTTCATGTGATATCCCGTTGGCTACGAGCCTCGCCTTATGTCTCCTATGATTGCCATCTGCATCAAATTTATGTTTATACAGCCACATGGATCTCACAATATTAACCTTAGGATGTCTAGGTACTAAACTCCAAGACCTAGTCTTAATCATAGCATCATATTCATTTGTCATTGCAGGATTCCAATTTGGATCATAAAGAGCTTGAATGTGGCTTTTTGGAAGTGGGGATTGTGTTTGAGTAAGAAGAGAGAGGAGTTGCTTAGGTCATGGGATGACCAGAATGTGTTGGTTGTTCGGGGGCCGTAGGATGAACAGGTTGAGATATAGGAGTTGTTGATGTCTGAGAAGTGAGAAGGGGTGTTTCGAGAATGGATCTTTGGAGTTGTGAAGGTTCTTTATGTTCATTGAGAAATTGATAAGTGGTTGCTGCGTTGGAAAGTTTTTCTGCAGCGGGGAATATGTCTTCTTCAAAATGAACATAACAAGATATTATGATTTTATTGGTTTTTAGATCCAAACATCTGTAACCCCGATGATTTGTGGGATACCCGAGAAATAAGCAAGGTGTTGATCTTGGGGATAATTTGGAAAGATAGGAGTGGTTAAGATTTGGGAAGCACGGACAACCAAAAACTTTTAGATGGTCATAAGAGGGCTTCTTTTTGAAGAGAAGGGTGAAAGGTATTTGATGTTGAATTGCGGCAGAGGGAATGATGTTGAGAATATGTGCTGCCACATGGAGTGCTTCTACCCAGTAAGTAGGTGAAAGTTGAGCTTGTATGAGAAGAGAACGGACGGCATTGTTTATGGTTCTTAGCATTCGCTCAGCTTTTCCATTTTGTTGTGAAGAATGGGGACAAGAGTAGCGAGCAATGATGCCATGTTCAGCGAAGAAATTTTCAAACTGAGTATTACGGTATTCCCCACCATTATCACACTGGAAAGATTGTATTTGAGCTTTGAATTGGGTTTTGATATAGGATGTGAAGTGGAGAAATTTTGAAAATAGATCACTTTTTTGTCTAAGTGGGTAGACCTAGAGGAAGTGAGTATAGTGATCAAGAAAAATGGAATAGTAGCGTATTCCACTGATACTGGATATAGGGGAGGACCAGATATCAGAGTGAATAATTTCAAAGGGCTGAGATATGGATTTTGAAGAAGCAAAGAATGGTTGTTTAATGTGTTTTCCCAAAGCACAAGAACGACAGTGAGACTGAAGTTTCTGTTTATTACAAAGTTTTGAATTTGCTGAAAAGACAGATTTAAGAACAACATTATTGATGTGGCCCAGGTGTTTGTGCAATAAGGACGGAGAGGAAGCAAGAAGAGGAGTAGAGGTAGTGCTCGTTTTATTGAAGGTTGAGGGGAGCTGGTAGAGATCGCCTGAGCTTTCACATCAGAGCAGGATCTTGTGAGTTCAAAGGTCCTTCACATAAAAACCAAAAGGATCAAATTCAACACTACACCAGTTGTCAGTTGTGAACTTACGAACAGAAATAAGGTTTTTGACAATTTTTGGTGCAACAAGGACATGATTTAAAGAAAGAGGGCGAGTTTGAGTAGATATGGAAGTGGAGCCAATGGATGTGACCGGAAGTTTGGAACCTTCTCCTACAACAACAGAGTGTCTGATGTTAGGTTTAAGATAAGGGTGGAGTATACCTGCATCAGCTGAGAGGTGTGCTGTAGCACCCGAATCCATATACCAGTCCCCATTTGGTTGATCGATCAACATTTCAGTCGTGTAAGCATGAGGGAATTGTGTTGGTTGTACCTCAGCTAAGTGTGATTGCTGTGGCCGAATTGCAGGAGTAGAGGGTCCTCGTACTGTAGGCATTTGTGTGTAGGGGGAACAGTTCGAGAAGTGTGGAGGCCAGGCATTCTATTGTCCATTCCAAGCGTTTGGTGTCGTCCAGAATGGATAGGGGGGACGGTGGTTGTAGTTACCTCTACCTCTGTTCCGGTTCCGGTTGGTCTTTCTTCCTCGGTAGTTGTTGCAATGATTTTGTTGACGTGGTTGTTGTTGTGGTGGCTGAGCCTGATGTTGTGTGGTTGCAACTAGAGCCGTGGAGGATGAAGAGTTATCGGAGTGTGTTGCCATTGATCTCCGGGGTTTGGATAGTCGAGTCTCTTCCATCTCCAACATAGACCATCTCGTTTTGTCCAGGCGGCATCGTCATTACTGGTGGGTTGAAGAGTACCGTCGAGATGCCCAACCACATTAAACGCAAGGCAGTGAGTGAGAAATAACTCGCGCCACGCATCATAGTTATGATCATTGAGATCAAGAATGATGGGTATGAGTGATTTGATGTTCATGACACCATATGCTCGTTCAAGGTTTGCAGCAGGAGGAGCAGCCATTGATGAGCTTGAAAAGGTTATAGAGAAAGAAAGAAAATGAGAAGTTTTGAGAAGAAAAAGGTTCAGGAGAGTAGTCGCTCTGATACCATGAAAGCTGATATATTTCCTTTTGAGTAATATGTTCAACGTACAAGAGTATAAGTAGCTAAAGTGGTTCCTAGGGATCAAGGATCTTCAACTATACCTACCATATCTAAGCTACATATTAACAGAATAGGAACAGAATATTTCTTTATTCTAACAATCATCATGTATAATATATGTTTATACTGTACGTGTGTTGAAAATAATATGGACCGAAATTGAGAATAAAGAAACACTACTTTCTTGGGTCTGAATAACAAATAGAAAAAATTGGAAAAAATGACACTCTCAACTTTTGTTTGGCCATTTAGGACTTTTCATATTTTGGGTTATTTTGGACAAGTTTTACCCTTATATAATGGGAAAAATAGTAAACTAAATTTTTAAAATAGAAAAAAATATGAAAGCTATTGGAAACACAAGTATGACTATTATATGTTTAAAATTCATTTAAAAAATATTGGAATTATATTTTATTTTATATCATAGCGGTGGATAGAATACGCAGTATGGCCATCTACGACTTTTAGAAAGTAGATACTAGGTATTATACACAGATATATCCAGAGTATATAACGCAAACAAAAATTTCTTATCTATTCTAACTTAGCTAGAATGAGTGAGGTTATATTCTAGTAAGATATCATTAATCTACAATTGGCTTGATTACCATTAATAGCCATTACTCTACGATATATCTTTTATTATTTATGTTTCATAACTTGTACTGCCTTTTACCTTATGTTACGCATGTGGAAGAATAAACTTACTACCCACTCTACATTGTTCTGCTTGACGTAGAAAGAATATTCTAGCCGAATCTACGAAAATATGGCAACTTCCATATTTCGGTTATGGTGTTTCCTAAATCTACACTAAATCTACCCTAAATCTCTCATAGTATATTCTCTCCCACTTTTTTCTCCTCACACGATCTTTCTCTCTTTCATTCGTTGTGTCTCTCTCTTCTTCATCGAAATAACTATCTTTTCTCTCTATCAATACAACATGGTTCTAATCTATCTTAAATCTGGTGTATGGATGTGTAGTTGCAGTGATCAGTGGAGTTTCGTGGTAGACAAAGAAAGGCGTGGTCGAATGGTAACATTAGAAACTAATACTCTGTTGGAGGAGCTCAAGGTCACGGTGTGTGAAGATTATGGGGTGGACCATGATGTTGTTAATGTCGAGTTCAGTTATGAGATGGTGAATCAAAAAGGAAATCTCCCATTGTTATCAGCAATGATCGACAAGTATCTAATTTTGTGGTGTACGCGAGGAAGGGTTCATCTACAACCTTGTGTGTCACGTTCTCTGGTCTTGGTGTAAAACAACAGGAACGAGTCAATATCGATTTGAATAAGGAGCCGTGTGATTCAAGTAATGTTGAAAAATAAATTGCTTTATTATCATTTTTTTTAATTATAATTCTTAATAATTAGTTAAGTTTAGGGTATTATGGTCTTCACAAGAATGAAAATCCTAGTTTCTTAAATAATCTTCAAAAAATCCTATTAACATAAACCTAAGTTTTAGGTGTCCCATTTTTCCAATTCTCCCTAACAAATATCACAAAACATTACAAATTTTTAACAGTTTTTGACAATCTGCCCATAATTATTTAAGATGTAAATATTTTGAAGTAAGAAAATAAAAAAGTACTAGGGAAATTTTTTTTTGGCCGAAAAAACAAGGACATTATCCCTTTAGGCTAATTTTAATTTTGTATCAATTTTACCTATAATACTTTTTTCTAATTACAAAAATAAACGAAATAAATAATTTTATTGGCAAAAAAATTAGGAAAAATAGGAAAATATTAAGAAATATCTATACCATTACATTAGTATTTTTATTTGGTTCTAAAAATGTTTAAATAAAAATTTCAGATTTGTTCTACGAACTGCAGAATGTACATTTTGTGAAGTGGAAATGAAATCCACGTTTTTCACTAATTTACGTATATTACAGTAATCTACAAATATTTGGAATACACATTTTTCACTTTGTCCATCACTCTTAAAAACATAAAATACACAATCTACACATTATTAAAATTCCAAAACCTGTAGAAGTTGGGTTCAAACTTGTTAATTGTAGATTCTACGAATAAATATGAACAAATTGAAAATATAGAAAGAAAATATTTGGAAATATTTTGTTTCCATATTTGAAAAAGTCGAATATTTGCACAAAAAAAAGAACAAAAAAATTCGTGGCTTCTTGCATGTGCCCTTCTTCAACCAATTCTCTTCCATATTCCCTTGATTTTTCACAAAACTTTCAACAAAATTTCTTTAGTGATGCATATCTATGCCTATTGTGGTGTATGGGAATTGGTTACATTCTCAGAATGGAGTTTCTCTGTCGATGAAAAGAAATGGGAAAGGTTACTTGCTTTTGAAGTGAGCTCCTCTCTAGAAGAGTTACATAAAATCCTTTTAGAAGATTTTGGTTGTCGATTTGGAGATGAGTTATCTACCTATTGGGTTGATCAGTTCATTAGGATGTCCACCGGTGATCATTGAAAACTCACGCCAACTTCAAAATTTTCTAGGGTTTGTAAAGAAAAATGAGTCAACTCGATTGTGTGTTTCCTATAAAGCGAAGCAAGGGAATCCAAATAAAGTCGACCTTGATCTTAATAAAGTTCCAACTGATTCTACTACTGGTGAAGAGGAAGAGCGCTATCCTTGTGACAATGGGGGCACTTCAAGTAATGTCAAGAGTGATAAGCATAAGGAGAATACAAAAGGAAAGATGAAGCAAGAAGTCGTTGATGAAGATGATTATGATGCTGACGTCATCATCTCTGAACAAGAAAATAGAGAAAATTTGGCAAAACAAATTGTGCTTGAGTGGTTAAGAAATGAGATCTTTTCCTCAACAAACAGTGTTGAAGGCGAGGTTTGAGTTATGTGCAATGAAACATAACTTTGACTACAAAGTTATCAAATTCAATAAAGCAATTTGGTGTATTAGATGCGATGATAATGCTTGCAATTGGGGTGCTCGAACAGAGTGTTTGAAGGACTCTACATATCTTATTATTAATAAGTATGTCGGTGAACATTCATGCGCACCTTCAAGCAAAACCAGGTCTGGTAAGACAACTTTAGCGAAAACAATATGCGGTTTGATCATGCATAAATATGAAAGTGTGAAAGAAGGGCCTAATGCGAACGATATTATTCAGATTATGCGTACAAACTATGGATGTGAGATCTCAGAATCTTTAGCATGGGATTCGCGTGAATTTTCAGTTATCGGTGACACAGGTATTCCAGAACTAAGTTATGGGAAAATACTGAAATACTTGCACATGTTGGGAGAGACCAATTCGGGTACACATTCCTCTTATGAGACTGAAGTTAACAGTAGATTTCTCTATTAGTTTATAGCGTTTAGTCATCCAGATGGGAGTAATTTTGTCCAATTATATATATATATATATATATATATATATATATATATATATATATATATATATACAATGATTTCACTCTTTTGAACATTGGTTCAATTCATAAATTATAAATCTATGTTTTTATGACCAGGAGTAGGGGTAGGTTCGGATTGAGTATTTTGGATTTTTCGGTATTTCAGTATAGGTGTTTAATACATGTTTGGGTATTTCTACACCTCAGGTTAGGTTTGGGTATTTTAAATTTGGGTTCAGTTAATTTGGATCGGGTTCAGATATTTGGCTTTTGAAAAAATCAATTTATTCGTTGTTTAAATTTCTTGTATTTAAAAATATATATTTAACTTAACTGATTTTTAAATTTTAATAAGACGATTAATAGGTTTGGAGACAAAAAAATTAAGAACAGAACATATTAAATTGATTGTTTTTTTTTTGAAAATTTTGGATGTAACTTTTGTTATTGCACGAAATAAGAGCTTGCCATGCATTTCAACTGAGTAGTAAATCACTTTTCCAAAATTATATATATATATATATATATATATATATATATATATATATATATATATATATATATATAATATGATTTTAATTCATTTGTAACATTAATATAAATATTTTGAAAAAAATGAGAGAACAAAACTAAATATATATGGTTAATTATACATATGTTCGGTTATCCTCGGGTATCATTCGGGTTCGGGTATTACTCGTTTGGGTTTGGATATCCAATTTCTCTTAATTTAATACCCGTTTGGGTATTTTACTATTTCGGTTCGAATATCGGTTCAGATTTTCTGGGTCAGGTTCGGGTACATATTCAGATATCGGGTAAAGTGTTCAGCCCTAACAAGGAGGTTGTCACCGGGAAGATTATAAATATATGCTTGGTATATTCATGTATTGTTTTTTTAATTTTCTAAAGGTTTTGTATATTTTAGATATTTCAGATGTATTTATTAGAATTTCTCAAATTTTAAATAATTCTTTATATATCAGATTTTTTGGTATATTTTGAGTATATCAATAAGAAATACTTGAACCAAACCCTTTAGATATTATTTGAGAATTGATTTTTGTATGTGCATTCACTATATTCATTTTCAACAAAAAAATATGTCTTTTGAAAAATGTGACATGATATCACTTAATTGTGACATGTAAACTTTTTTGTATGAAAATTGTTATTTTGAAAAAATGTTTGAAACATGGTAATGAGTAATAAATCCAATATCAGAATAAAAGTAAATTTTATTTAGAAAATTTGCATTTAAAAAAAAATATGTGAATCACTAATAATATACATATCACCATTAAAGTAAATTATATATTATATTTTGGTATATATATATATATATATATATATATATATATATATATATATATATATATATATATATATATTAATATCAATAATATTATTTGAGAATTAATTTTTGTACGTGTCGTACGTACATTAATTCGTATGAAAAGTATTTATATAGATATCTCTCATGAACTAAAATATTATATTTAATTACTAATATTAACTTTTTCAAAAATCAGGTTACTTTTTACTTTATTTTCTTTCCAAATAATATATCTATAATAAAAAAATTAATAAAGTACAAAATTTTAAATTTTAAAACAAAAATATATATTATACATAATAGGATTTCATAAAAAATAAAAATCACAAAATAATCATAATATCAAAAATAAAATTATCTTAAAATAATGTAGAGTATAACATATTTTAAAAGTAATAAGAATATTTTATTATATCAAACTGTTTTCTCATGTGATTATAATTAATTTAAAAATCCAAGATATCTTTAATGAACTACATATATTTTAAATAAATATTACTGAGATAATTTTTTATGTTTTAAATATATATTTTAATTTAAATTATGTTTTAAATTTCTTTATAATATTTGAAAACTACATAAATAAGAATTTCTATAATTTACTTAATACTTTACTTATATAACATTATTTCTCAAAAATAAATTCTCAAGAAACGTATTTTGGATATTTCATTTTAAAAATAAATTAATAGATCTAATATTTCAAAATAATTTAAAAAAATATTGGTATTTATTTTAAACAATATAACCAATAATAGAAATGAAACTATTTTTTACTGTAAGCCTATTTTGATCAAATAATTAAAAAAATATTTTTAAATAGCATAATTTAATATATTTTGATGAAATAAAAAAATTATATCTGACAATTATTTAAAACTTAAATTTTTAGTTTTTTCAAAAAATATTATATTTATATACTCAATATATTCATAATAAATTTTATGAAATAACTCAAAACATATTAATAAATAAAAATATAATATCAACCTATCGTTAGATTATAAATTTCAAATATGCTTAAGTTTTCAAATAATAAATTACAAAATAACTCTAAATTTATATTTATATATGCTATAATTTTCAAATAATTATCCTTATATTCGTTGTGTATTTTTGAATAAATCAAATATTTTTCATTTGATTCTCAAAATAACATATATTAAAGTATAGAAAAATTTACTAAAATAAATATAAGTAACAGTATTAATTAAAATTTTAATTTATTAAGAACAAAAAGTATTATATTTAAATTTAGAGAAGTATGTGCAATCCAATATATCAACTAATCACAAAATCCACTATACATTATGTATATAAATCACATGTTTAATTAAAAATAATATATATAACAAATTATGCATATAAATTATAAAAATAACTAAACTAAAAACAAAATATTAATTAATTACTATATTATGTTTATTTTATCAATATTTATATCTGAATATGAGTAATGAAAGATCACCTAATATTAATTAACTTAAACATTGAACCGATCTGAAATTGATAGAACCTGAACTTTAACCAAATCGAAATAATTCCAAGTTTTAAATAGGTCCAAAATCGCTGTAGCTAAAGATCCAGACCGACTAGAATACCAATGGCTACTCGATACCTATAAAATGTATAAATAGTGTAAGCATTTAAAAATCAAAAGAACGCAGGAAGTTCAATATTTTATTTACTTATAAATTCTGTGAGTTAGTAATAT
>CAJHQQ010005085.1:0-20661 GCA_905132885.1 Moricandia moricandioides | reverse complement strand
TTCTTGAAATTGATATATGTAGATCCAAGGAAGGATTTTTTCATGTCCCAAAGAAAGTATACACTTTATCTTTTGAAAGATGCATGGAAAGATGGAGGAAATACAACTAAGATGCCCCTGGAAGATACAAGGTCCCACGTGAGGGGGAGATTGAAGATAGCAAGCCATTCCATGACCTTAAGCTCTATAAGAAGCTTGTTTGTAAGTTAATATACTTAACTATTACACGACCTGATATATGTTTTTCTATGAATCAGGTGAGCCAACATTTGCAATTCCCAACGGAGGATCATCGGTGCATGGTGGAAAGGATCTTGATGTATCTACATGGATCATTGAAGTTGTTGGTTACTGTGATGCGGATTGGGCTTGTGATAGAGCTTTTAGGAAATCTTCTAGTGGCTATTGTACCTTCATTGGTGGAAACCTGGTTACATGGAAGAGAAAGAAGCAGAAGGTGGTCTCATGTTCTAGTGCAGAAGCTGAGTATAGGGCAATGTTGAAGTTGACAAACGAGTTGGTTTGGATCAAGGGGATATTGAAGCACATGGAGATTGATCAAGCTACCTCTATGGTTATGCATTGTAAAAACCAAGATGCCATACACATTGATTCCAACTCGATGTTCTATGAGAGGACTAAACATATTGAGGTTGATTGCCATAAGGTAAGGCAGATGATTGTACAAAGAGTCACACTGCCGTGCTACACTAGAAGTGAGGATCAGCTTTGATGTGTTTACTAAAGCTGCAAGACAGAAGACAATTGAGTCCATCCACATCCAGTTGCGACTCATTGATCTCACTAAGCTTAGCTAAACCCCACGCTATGGGGTCTTTATTCTTTTTCCCTCATCAAAGTTTTATCCCAATGGTTTTTTCCTTGATGAGGTTTTTAATGAGGGAGATCTCATTGAATTCCAAGCTTGAATTGTTCCACATGGTCAAGCTTGAAGGGGAGTGTTAAGTTGAGGTACATATTTGGGGTAAAGGGATTAAAGAATAGGAGAAGAATGGTTGGGACAGTAAAATGGTAAAAAGATCATCTAGGTAAAGGAAGGAGTTACCATGCGCCTATCATTGGGTATTTACCCTTATCCATCCATGAGAAAGGAAGAAAGGATAGGCCTTGACAGGCTAGAACAGCTGGAAAGTAACCAGCATCTGGTCAAAGATGCTAGATACCACTTGAATGGTTCTCCTTGCCCACAATTCAAATTAGGTGCTCCCCCACCAATCCTAGACCACATGTTCCATTCTTTGTTTCTGAAAACCCTTGTCACCTCTACTCTATATATTTTAATCTCATCTTAATGAATAAAATAGACAGTTCATAATCCTCTCTTAGACTCTTAAGCATGATTACATTTTAGACTTGTTCTTTGGTTAAGCCTTCTTTTTAATCTCTAAACTATCATCACACCTAAGATTATCTAAAACATTTTAGTTCGCAGCACACTCAGTCAATCCAGAGGAGGCCGAGGCGTACAAGGCTGCTAGGGGTGAGGTGAAACCTCCTAGGCCAAGAACATGGGCTCCTCCTCCGTTCCTTCAAACCCCGTTGCCGGCTGCCCGAGTGAGAGTTGTCCCAATGGTCTCCATTCCATTCAATTTCTGCGGAGTTCCGGAGTCAGTAGAGTTTCTTCTTCCAAAAGAAGGGGAAGTTTCTGGATCTCCACCCGAATGTTATTTTAAGTGCTACGAGGCATATTTAATGCAGTGTCACTTATGGTGTCCCATCCCAGAAGTTATCGTGCGGCTGTTCAACCGGTTCAAGCTGTCGGTCAGTCAGGTCAACCTGTGTCTTTTGCAGAACATCGTTGGGATTTTGGTGCTGAGTTACGAGTGGGTTATGACCCTCGAAGTTGATCATCTCGAGGCCATGTTGATTCCTCGGGAGAATTCATGCATAGTTCAGCTGAGGCCTCGACCGAGAAAGACGATCTTAACGGGGTTCGTAGCAAACTACCACGATTGGAAGGAGCATTTTTTTCTTTGTTCGTGTGAACAACACATCTATGGAGGAGAGTTACATTCCTCTTTTCAGGACTAGATGGGGCCAAAGAGGTATTCTCGATCGGGTACCTGCTAGCTTTGGTTTTGATGATGTTTTGACCTTACATGTCTATTTTCTGTTTTACAGAGATTAACCCTCTCCCTCCATCTCCGGAGGGCTTGCAAACCACCAGGGATCTTCTTCGGGGTGGTCCATTCTTTTGGGCAACTTTTACTCCGAAGCGGGTTCGTTGCGCTGTGGCTATGCACCGTTCTCTGTTTCAACAAGATTTAGCGGTGGAGGAAGGGACAAAATTGAGCATGGGCGGGTTCATTCCGTACGAAGCTCGGGGGAGGAAGGAAGGGTCGAGGTCTCACAAAGAGAAACACGTTATCGTCGACGATGATGTGGTTGTCGAGCCATGTTCTCCTGAAAACGTACTTAGAGATTATCTCAACAGTCATGTGGATGGAAATGGCGGTGAACGAATTGATTTTGACGAGCCGTTTCAATTCGCCTTTCCTCCTGCCGAGGGAGGGTCCAGCGAGGTTCTGGAGTTTACCAAGGCCAAGAGGATGGTCAACGGGGTAAGACTCGGTCCTTATATATATACATATACATATATTTATTTTTTTTTGTAAGGTCGACCCTTTATTGACTTTGAGAGTTTTTGTAGGGTCTCCGCATGATGAACCGAGCTCTTGATGAGAGCAACCAGGAGGCTTGCATGACTCAATTCAAGGCCGAGATGGCTGACAAGGAGATTGCTCGTCTGAAATATGAGCTGGAGAGTTCCCGTCATCGCGAAAGAGAATCAGTTGCGACGAAGGTTCGCCAAGCCTATAGGTGAGGAAAGAGAGAGATGGCCGAAGTGATGAGGAGCCGTCGCGACAGGTTCTTGAGCGAGTTTGGGGAACTAAAGGGGAGTTATAAGGCTCTTGGTGATTATCGCGAATGTCGCAGCGCCGTGGGCGGACTGTACCTTACACAAGTCCCTGACTATTCGTTTGACGTGGAATACGCGAGGAAGACTGGGCGCATGAATGAGGCCAACATGGATTTTTTGATTCCTCAAATCGAGGAGAGGATTAGGGAGCAATGGGATCCGATTCCTGTTTCTCCCGACATGGTGGAAGTCAAGGCGGGAGCTCCTAACGAGACGGGTGAAGTGAATCAGCCGACATGGCCCCTGGATGTGAATGATTACTCGATCAGGAGGTCGATGACTGGATTCTTTGACCCTAGCGACTTATCCTAGGGTGATTTGACTTATTGGGGAAGTGCTCTCTTTGTATTGTGTGGTCGTGTGTGGCGGGACTGGCTGTGTCTGGCTTCTAATCCCGGCTGTTTATAGTTGTTTGTATAAATCATGCTTTTTGTATAAACCATGCTTTTGATTTAAAAAAGAATGTTCGGGTTTTCGTTGATTTTGGAGGGAAGGATTCGAGTTGTCATCCGTTGTTCGTCAGTGATGTTTGAGTAGTTTTGAAAGTTTCGGGAATGTTTAGATGTGGAAGAAGAGACATGCTTTCAAGATCTCGTATCTTTTTGATATCATGCCTTGAGACGTTAGAGACCAGTGTGCTAAGTTTTGGATAAGACCTATGTTTACTTTCCGTTTGAGGATTTGTGATGACTAATCGGTTTTTTATTTTGCCTGTTGCGATTTTAAGCTGACCCCGTTCCGACTTAAAGTCCGCAATTGGTTCTCAACTTATATGACTTGTCTGGTCGGAGTCGAGCATCTCTCTGGAGCCAATTTTTAATTCTTCCGGTAGTGCTGACCAAAATTTTGGATTTCTTTTATAGTGCGCTATTTATCCTAGTCGGATGTGCGAGGATCTGTCCCTTAGGACAGACCTAAATGCGTTTGTTTAGGACAGCTAAAGTGCTAGGCGGGGTCTATCGACGAGCGTTCGTAATTTTGTAGTCATGGATGGACTGGGAGTGTGTCCTCGAAGATCTAGGGGACGCCTCGCCTGTTTTTTTTGGAAACACACTTTGTGTTATTAACTTTCTCAAGTATGCGAGACCGGGATCTTGTTTTTTGGTCGGGAGTCGGAGTCAACGATGTAACCAGGATATGTTTGTGAGGGAGTTCGGCGGAAACAGTTGATACCTGTGATGAAGTTTCTTTGCTTGACGAATTAGTATGCTGTTGATCCGTTTTGAGGCGGGATGATTTTTTGCGAGTTTCCATTTTCCGGTTGGTGCAGTAATCATTTTGCTCGTATGCAGATTTTTTTCCGAAAGTATCATGAGATGTATTTCGTTCTATGGGAGATTTTGCTAGATTTTAATGAAATATTTATTGCCGAAAGAAGTTTTCAAAAATATTGAGTAGAAGGCAAATATTTTTAGAATGCCGTAATATACAAAAATTTGTATATGTACCCCCCCCCCCCCTTTATTTTTGAGGAGGGGGATAGCTGAACTCGTCTTTTGGCGACATGCCTATGTACCCCTTTCGGGGATCACGCCATATCGTAGTTCCGTTTTTTGCGCGAGTATCCTTACTCGGCTGTTGTGTTTGCGTCGATTGTGCTAGTCGCGGGATTGACGTCTTCTGCTGGACTTGCGTTCTCTGTTTGGGTCGAAACGTTGGGCTCCGGAACTTGTTGTTCTTTGGCCGTTGCTTGAGTTGTTGATCCTGGAGCTTTTTCGGAACTGAGTTAGCTTCTCTTGTTTGGGCTTCACCATTGGGTGGTTGGGATTTGCCTTAGTTTATGCTCCGCCAAAAAGCAACATCTTGACTGTTGCTGGCATCCCCAGATCGCGGCTATCCATTGTGATAAGTCGACAGGACTGCCTTCATGGAGTTTAACCAAGGTGTGCCCATTATGACGTTGTAGATGGCTGGGTGATCGACAACTGTGAAATCAATGATCTTGGTGATTTCTTTTGCCGATACAGGTAGTTTGATAGATCCAAGGGTCATCGACGTTGTCCCCAAAAAAATAGTCAACGGCTTGGGAGATTGTACTACTCCTAGCTTGACGTTCATTCGTCTGAGAGTGTCGCGGAAGATGAAGTTGACCATGCTGCCTGTATCGATGAGAATTCTGGCGACCTCGAGGTCTCTTATCACGAGATCGATGAGGAGTGGATCATAGTGGGGTTAATCGATCCCGTCAGCTTCTTCATCTTCGAAAGTTATTGCTTCTTTTGGGAGGTCCCGGGGTGCAGACCAGTTGGGCGAATTCACGCTAGTCTCAGCTTTACATTGATAAGCCTTGATGGCTAAGACGGTGTCACAACAGTACTGGGGTCCCCCGATGATCATGTTAACTCGGTGGTGGTTATTGTTGTTACCCTGCTCATCTTGCGTCCTTCCACGCGTTTCTCCCGATTGGTTTCCACGGGAAGGGTTCTCCGTTTGAGGAGCCTTGTTGGTTTTTGAAATGCAGTCCGAATCGCGGATGAGGTCTTTCACACTGTAAACTTCGGAAAGTTCCCATACGATAATCTTTGTGGCCAGTCTGGCCCCAAGAACTTTACAGTTGATGGTTGAGTGGCAGCGAGCTTGGTGGAAGTCGCAGAAGACATGCTCGTCGTAGCTCGGATTCCGGGTCCATGTGTTTTCCCGTTGTCCGGCTTTTCTCTGATCCAACGTTGATAGCGTAGCTTTGTGCTCCTTGGGTTTCTTCTTCCTCGCGATGGACATTCTTTTCGTTGCGAGGGTTTTTCTTTTTTGACTTCTGATCCGACACTGGATCCTTTAAAGACGTTTTGGTTGTTTTATGTTTTCGCGATAAAAATTTCGTCTCCTCTTCGATGATTATGTAGTCTGTGGCTTTGTGGAGTGTGTCTTGGATTCTATGCAGTTTCTTCAGAGTGATCCACTTCCTAAACTTTGACTTGTACAAAAGCGTCGATGGACACTTTGTCACTAGTTTCACTGACTTTTGCTGTACGGTTTTGAACTGTTTTATGAAGTCGCGTAGAGGTTCATCATCTCCCTATGAAAGGCTCCAGAGGTCAACGTCAGAGGTTTCTCTATCTATGAACATAGAGTACTGTTTGAGAAACTCCGACGCGAGTTGATCGAAGCTTCTGATTGAATTTCGTCTCAGGCGAGAGAACCATTCGAGTGCTGCCCCCGATGTTTTGGACGAAGAGGCGGCACTCGCCGGCATGTGTTTTTCTTTCTCTAAACTTAGCTCTTCCCATCGTTATCTGGAAAGCCTGCAAATGTGCCTTGGGGTCAGTTGTACCGTCGTAAGACATCACCTTGATTTTTCTGGGATCCAAAAATTGAGTCCCGGTGATGCGAGTTGTAAATGGCGTTTTCCAAGCTTCCTCGAGTAGCTGATTGATCTCCGGTGCGGTGCTAGTATCATGATGTATTTGAGACTTTACCGCCCTAACCTCGGATACTGTTTTCCTAAGATTGTTGCGGAGATCACAGATCACGTACTTTTTACTGGCGGATTTCTGATCTTGTCGGAAATTTCCTCGATTGTTCCGAGTTTGTTTCGCAGCTAGTTCTTCTGGTTCGTTCCAGAAGATGGCCTTTTCTTCTTCTTTCATAGGATCTCCGAACTGGGATTCTTCAGGAGCAGCACAGTTTTTTGTGCGGCGCAGATGCACGTTCGGGTCTTTGTTTGTGGGTTTGGACTGACTGCTGGAATCCAACTCTACATTCTCAATTTCATCTTCTCCCTTTTCTTCCTCAATGGGGTGGGTTGGGGGGGGGGAGATCAGCTGAAATTTTCCGTGGCAGCGCAGGAGTGTTTTTGTCGGGATTTTGTCCAGACAGTTTTTCCTGCGCGTTCCCGGATCAGTCAAAGGGTGTTGCGAAATCGAGCCTTCTCCCACGGATCCTGGTTGCTACACGCGGAACCTGTTTCTCTCTGTTAGAGTTTCAACCTGCTTAGCAAGGATCTCATGAACTTTTCTTGTTCCGCCGACTTCTTTTCGAAAGTCGAGAACATCTTCTTAACCTTCTCAAATGATGTGATGTTTGTGTCGGCGTTAACCGCAGTGGCGTTTGTTGCCGGAGTGTTTTCTACGTTGTCGTCGATGACATTGTCATCGTGAGTTTGTTGGTTGTTGAGATCGTGAGCTGACATGTTTGATTGAAAGATGGTCTCTGAGAGTTAGATTGATCCATACCCTCCCCCCTTCTAGCGCCAAACTGTGGGAACCAAAATTGACACTTTTGATTTTCCGATAAAAATAGGAAAGCCAAGTAATCCTAACTTTCCTAGAGCTCCTGGATACTTGCTAAACTACACGCCAAGCAATCAAACAATGAGAGCAAACGAAAATATTATGAAACAATAAAACGAGAAGAGAGCAAAGAATATTTTATTCTGAATTTGTGGTTTGAGCGTTACAACAGGTAAGCCTAAGCGGTAAGAGCCGTCGGCGAGTTCCTAGTTCTAAACTTGTAATACCTTAATAAACCTAGATCAGGCGCAGCTAGATAACAGAAAAACGGAAATATGCCTAAATTGCTCTAAGTGTTATGTTTGCTCTGAGTAAAGAATTGCATGTGTTTGCTTCTTCAACATCAACGTTCTTATATACTCATCTTAGAGGCTGTTTACTCTTTCCCTTTCTGCCCTTGGTCGAGTTTATCACTTTCCGGGAATATTCCATTTTCCTTCGATCTTCGTGTTTATCGTCAAAAACTTGAAATTTATCTTCTGAACTGGACATTTATCCTTTCTTTCAATACAAAAGACAAACGGTCATAAGGATTGGGCTTAATTTCGTATAAACTCACGAGTGGGCATTTAGCCGCATTTTATACCTTCTCGGGTCGTTTCTCGAATTAAGCGTTTTGACGATTTATCGAAAGAGCGCTTACGCAACGATGTATTTCCGAAGAAGGATCGAGTTCCCCGTATAGTGGAGGTAACTCTAGGTGTTTATTTAATCATTTCGATCTTATGCGACTAATTAGAATCTTGTACGAGAAAGTAAATCCTTTAAGTCATAAGGTTCAAATGGTAACTCCGATCGACGTAAAAATAGAAAAAGTCCTTTCCGACCCCAAAAAGGAGGCTATGAGGAAAAAATAAAGATGAATTGGTTGGTCTAACTCGACGAATGGGCGAGTTGACCATCATCCTCGGTCCAACTCACCGAACGGGCGAGTTGACCGGTGTGGTCGGCCAAACTCTCCCGTTTGGCGAGTTGACCGTGGTGGTCGGCCCAATCGCCCGTTTGGCGAGTTGACCAACGTTCTCAGCCAAACTTGCCAAATGGGCGAGTTGGTCGTTGTGCTTGGCCGAACTCGCCCGTTCGGCAAGTTGGACTGTTCCAACTTGCCAAACAGGCTAGTCGAATGATTGAAACCTACGGCCCTTACGTTGTTTCGATACTCGAGATTTGTTTGCTTGAGGACTTGTCATATCAGTTCGTTATAAGAAACTTGATTTCGTTTTTCCCGCCCTTCTTTCCTTTGAAATATTATCTTTTTTTTTCTAAAGAGGACTTTTTCTGGGAAGTTTCAGGCTTTGATTCTGTCGTAACCAATTTTGACCCCAACATTATCTTTTTACTCAGTTTATTCTATGCAATTTTTCGGAATTTATTCATGTTGTTTATTGCTATGTCTGAGTAGTTCTCAATTAGATTTAGGGTTGTTCGATTGTAGTAATCTATTTAGATTTTATAGAATTGTTAGGGTAATCTTCTTGGTTCTTTGTTTAAGTTGCTCTTAATGCTAAGTTGAACTTGATCACATCAATCTTAGAAATTAGGGTTCTATAGTGCAATTGAGAGCCTTGTTATAACCTGGAAATATATCTTAAACAATCTAAATAACTAGTAACAAACATGATTTGAATTAGAAGTTTAGAGAACCCATCAAACCACAAAACCAGTATTGTTTAGAATGAGCGTCGATCGATGCTAACTTATTGTCATCAATCGGCGCTCAGTTGAGATGCGCGAGAGTGATCTCCAAAATCCTAAGGTTTGAGTTCAGAACGATGCTTAATAAAACCCTATGAATTTATTACTCTGCACTATCTAAACCTACATGAGAATTTCCCTTAGGTCTAATCTATTAATTTAATTCTCACAAACAAATTCAATCTTGAAATCACTTTTATTGTTATTATTATAATTCATTTAGCTTTAATTCGAAAACAATAAGTCTATTGTGAAATTCTAAAGTCTATGTGAATTCGATCCCAAAGTACTACACTGAACCTCTTGTTTGAGAGAGTAAAGTGGGAAATAAGGTTAATTTGAAAGTGAAATAAAAATAACCACATCAATAAGGATGCTTTTTACCTATACCTAGGGTAACAATTGTTGAACTTTTTCGTGTTTCCCTACAATTAGTCCCGAACCAAGTGTTAGGCTATTTGGGTAGAGCCTACACTTTAAAATTTCTTTGACCGTCAAAACTCATGATAGGTTTGAACATAGGTTTGCTTCTTATTTCATTGTTTGTTGTGATAATTTTTTTTAAAAAGTTATAAATAATTAAATAAATAAGTGAAATTTTGATCAAGGTGTCGTAAGAGAACTTCTATATGGACGGAATTTTTCGCCCATATTGTGTTTGATTTGGGAACAACACATAGTTGTAGTTCCCGAGTAGTATCATAGTTTTAGGGAGGATTCACATTGGTGAATTCAAGTATATTGTTCTTATTCGTGGAAGTACTGCCTGCCATTTAGAATTATTGTATGCCTTCGTATGCCATCCCCATTCCTTAGTACTTCCATTAGAGTGGTATGTTTCTATCTAGAGTGAGATTGGCTATCTAGTTTAGGATGTGGTAGAAGAAAGAAGTTCTTGGGAGAATACTAGTCACCGTTGGCCTACAATGGTATTCTACAAAGTGTTTAAGCATCGCTCATACCAGGCTTGGAGAGTTAAAAAAATTTTGGGAAAAGATGAAGAGGAGTATTCCATAATCTTGAGTATTGTGAACATAGAAGATAAAAAGGACCAGAGTATAGAGGATAGTCTAATAATCAGAGAATTCAAAGATATGCTTAAGGCGCTAGAAGGATTGTTGACAACTAGAAGTAACATATTCAGTAGTCATTTTGAACTTGGATTCGCTGCAATAGCTTTGAAATCTCTTAAAGTGGCTCTAATCGAGCTAAGTAGAAGAAAACTATTTGTTTAAAGAAAAGTTTTGTTCGATCAAGTTCTTTCCAATGGAGTGTACCCATGTGTCATGGTGTGTTTATTTTTCTAGCAGGGTATAAATATCCAAAACAATTAACTATCAAATTAACCCTTAATCCTAACACACAAAAAAATACTCTTTCCAAGAGAGATAAGGTGTGGTACTTAGGGATCGAGTCCACAGAGAGCAACACACAATAGACTTCTTATTTCTAATGACTAAGCTAGGTAAATAATTATATTGGTAGCCATAAATCGGTTTAAGGAAATATTCCTTGTTAGAAGGCATAGATACAATATGTAAATATGCTAATAATGTAAATATGGAAAGATG
Organism: Moricandia moricandioides; assembly: GCA_905132885.1. Taxonomy (NCBI): domain Eukaryota; kingdom Viridiplantae; phylum Streptophyta; class Magnoliopsida; order Brassicales; family Brassicaceae; genus Moricandia; species Moricandia moricandioides. The sequence continues at coordinate 10,228 of CAJHQQ010005085.1, read as the reverse complement.
CTACTAAACTAACTAGATGAAAATGTAAATGTAAATGTGCTAGATCTAGGGTTTCAAGCTTAATGGATGTGAAGCACGAAAATGTTAATATTCTAGATTTCAAATATTAACTATTCAGACCCTTTTAACTCCAACTCTCTTATGCAAGCAAAAGGAAAGACCATCGATCGACGGCTAAGGCCTAATGTCGATCGATGGTGAATCAGAAGGAAGTGTGAACGAGATTTGATAAGTTCACCAAGTTAATTAGACCAGCTCCCTCATACGCCTAACAACCTATTTCAATAGAGTATATTATGGCACAGAACCTACTCTCGTAGTCGTCCATGTCCTACTTTCAAGATACTAGTTAGCTACTATAGAAAGCAAGCATTCAGCACAACTCAATTGATGGATATTATCTCAACCTAACAATCCTACTTTTGGGCCAATCTATGATTGACATCATTCAACCCTAAATCTAGTTGATGACTAAGACATAATTAAAGTGAGAACAATAATCTGAATATAATGCATATTAAAATACTGGGTTCCAATACAAATCTCCATAAGGAGTTATGAATCTTCTCCCCTAAAAACTTTAAAACTACAATAGAATACTAAAAACTCTAAAACATCCTCTCCACCACACTACTCTCTCTTTGTGTGTGATACATAAAGTATAAATACAGAACCCTAAAATCTAGGTCAAAACTCGTCTTGGGTATCTTCGTCATTTGTCTCTAACTTGGGCTTGAGATCGGTTTTCTGAGAATTGGTCATCGATCGATGGACAGTGTGAAACATCAATCGATCTTGGTCTTGTACCATCGGTCGACGCCAAGATAGTGTCGGCGCTCGATGACTGTCTTGTACTTCGACTCTCTCAGTGATCAGCTACGGATTTTTCTCTTCTAAATGTTCCAAAATCTCCAAGTATCTCCATATATCTCCTAAACGTACCTTGACCTGTAAAGACCTTAAAAAATAGGCTTGACACACATAATAGACTCTACATGGAGCCAATAACATGGCCTAAAACTGGTAATAAATAGGCTATATCACCTCCCCCTGACTTAACCTTTTGCTTGTCCTCAAGCAAACAAGCCTCTGAAAAAAGTTTGGAAAAGCGAAGACTCACATAATGTCTAAATATAACTGTCACCATAGTTTGTTGCAACCACATCATGACAAGTCAATCACAGAGAAACTTTATATACCATATCCTAGTATAGTAACCAAATCCATTATACCAACAACTTAGCAAATACTGGTCTGACTCGCCCCTCTACTGATTTTATTTCTTTGAATAAAATAAAAGTGTAGGCCTTACCTTGGGAGTATCGATCAAAGGATATTTGTACTATTATCCCTGCAAGTATCTGAGCACATAGGTAGTCTTCTCTGATTCCTTTCCTCTGTCTCTTCTCACTTCTTCTCATTCAATGTCTCCCTTCTTTTGAGGGTATCATTTTATTTTTTTTAATTGACTAAGATATTTAGACAAGTTTCCATGAATCAATCCCTAATGGTTTTTGCCACCAGATCCTGTTGACTTCTTTTGGACCTTTATCTCTTTCTAGAATCATATGAATCAAGCTTTAATGGTTCTAACCACCAAATCTTGTTTGACTCCTTTAATCTAAAGGGGAGGGAGAGGGGAAACAGAAGAACACAGACTTTTACCTTCCAGACTTGCAGAAGGAATCTGATCCAGTGTACACCAGGCCCCAAAGCAAGCAAATAATGTCAGGATTTGTATTGGAAATATGCTTCAGTTCTTTCAAACTTTCTAATCAAGTGCGATATACTAGCAGGATGATACACTTTGGTATCTCTATTAATATCTGTAAACAACCTTCTAAGAATTGTGCTAATGGGTGGTTAGTCAATAATAAATCTTTGATCATAGTCTCCTTCTTGACTCAATAAAACTTTTTGAAAACTTATATATATATATATATATATATATATAGAGAGAGAGAGAGAGAGTAAATAAGACTCAAAACAAATCAAATGGCTTTAGCAAACTGCCCCTAGACTTAAGTTACACTGTGACCAGTGTAATCCGCCCCGAATTGGTTAGGAAAAATCAAATCATAAGTAGATAGCTTAAGTAGAAAACTCGATACCTCTCTCTATAAGAGAGCCCTGATCGATGGTAGGCAGGTGTGGTCGATCGATGGTCGCGATCCATTGTCGACATATGGTGCCTCTTGTGTCAATCAATGGTGATTTAAATAGTCTGTAAAAACGAAGTAAAATTCGATATAAATCCTAGTATAAGTAAAAAATAAATAAAAACTTACTAAACAGTGGGTTGCCTCCCACTCAACCCTTAGTTATAGTTTTAAGCTTGTCGTTTTGAACTTTATGACTAGAATGGAGGTGGATCAACACTTGGAAAACAAGTGTCTACATCTTCTTTGCACTTCTTAAACTATGCACCAATGAAACTTTTCAAGGCCTCATCTCCTCTGGATTTCTCATTCTTCATGATCCCCTTAGCAACCTCCACTGAATGCATTCTCCTTTGTAGATTCTCGATACTGCGCTGTAGCATTCTAAGTCTGGCAGTTGTAGTCACTGATATATCCTCTAATTGTTGAGAATATCTTCATTCATCAGGCTCTGAGAAAAAGCAATCTCATAGAACCTGGCTTCTAATTGTTTTTCTGCTGCGGACTTTTGTCTGTCGAACTAAGTATCGTTCGATGGCAAGAAGCTGTCGTCGCTCGATGTCATTCTATCTGCTTCAATCGCTTGCTTTCTTTGAACAGTACCCAAATCTTGCTTCATCTCATCCATGCGTGTAGTCAAATCGGTGAGGCACTTGTCTATAGTATAGTAGACATCATCAAGCCTCTTGTAGATATCATCCAGTGACATCTCTTTAGCTTTTTAGATCTCTCGTAAAAATTCATCGATCTCTGCTCTGCTGTATGTCTCTTTCTTCTTCATAGATAGAGCGATATTTGCTGAATGTTCAGGTAAACATATTTAGCTCTGTTCAAACATAGTAGCTCGTTCTAGAACTGCCCTGATATCTTCTTCTTGCACATTCACAATTATGTCGTCTATAGCTCGTGCATTGCCCTTCTCATCTCTGTAGATGTCATACTCGTCTTTCTTTTCCCAATAGAATATTCTTCTGCCGTTTGCATCATAAGCTATTTGTCCATGCTCTATATTACCGTCTATTAGAAGTGGGTTTATCCAATCGATTGATTGTGAACTTCCTGAACCAAACGGATTAGAGGTACAAAACTGGTTAATTCCTGGAATGGTGTTGATCAATACAGGATGGCTGGCGTCAATCGATTTTAGATGTTTGGGAGTGTATTCACCATGGATCAGCACATTCTTCTTTTCCTTGCTGTCGATCGATGGTTGTGCTAGTGCATCGATCGATGGCTGTTGTGCAAATGAAGTTCCTGATCTAGTAGCCATAACAAGCGCATCTACTACATCCTCCTTAGGTATGTTTAGAATTCTTCCAGACATATTTTGTGCACGCCCTTCTATATCTCAAAAAATTCCAAACTCATCTTGTCTGAGATAACCATTATCTGCATCTTATGTTCTTGGCTCTTATTCTGGTTTGCGTTTGATCTTATTTGAAGGAAAGGAGGTGATGTCGCTTAATGCTTGATTATCCACTGTCACGTTCATTACCCAACCAGCTTCTTTCATTGCTAGGCCGCGATATTCAATCAGCTCTTCATCTATGTAATCTGCATCGTATTCTTCTAAGCTTCACCGTATCCTTGGTATGCCTGATGGGTGTTCATCAATGGTATATGGTGACCGTCGATCAATGCTCAATAAGCATACTGCTGGCCAAAAATATTCCCAGCTCCTTTAGCCATCACAAGTATATCCGCCACATCTTCTCTTGTGACATGCAGAATTCTGCTATCCATAGCTCTCGCGTGACCATCTGGATCTCTCATGATCCGGAACTTATCTGGTTGTAGATAACCATACTCCATTTTGCGTTCTGTAGCTGAATCTAGTCAGTATCGATCGATGGTGATTGGCTACCATCGATCAACGTTGATTTCCCTAGTTGATGGGAAACACGAAAAAACCCAGACTCTTCCATAGAAATTCCTAGGTATTCGATTATATCTTCTTCTCTGTAATATTCGTTGTACTCGAGGTGGGCTGGGTTGTAGTCGAGATCTGCGTGGCAAATGTTGATCGGTTCTGAATGGTGGGTGTTGATCGATAATGAGGCTTGGGTGTCGATCGATTGTACCGTCGTAAGGCGTCACCTTGATTTTTCTAGGATCCAATACTTGAGTCTCGATGATTCAAGTTGTAAATGGCGTTTTCCGAGCTTCCTCGAGTAGATGATTGATCTCCTGTGCGGCGCTAGTAGCATGATGGATTTGAGACTTTACCGCCCTAACCTCGGATATTGTTTTCCTGAGACTGTCGCAGAGATCGCAGATCTCTGACTTTTTACTGGCGGATTTCTGATCTTCTCGGTGATTTCCGCGAATGTTCCGAGTTTGTTTCTCAGCTAGTTCTTCCTGTTCGTTCTAGAAGAGGGCCTCTTCTTCTTCTTCTGTCATAGGATCTCAAAAATTGGATTCTTCAGGAGCAGCGCAGATTCTTGTACGATGCGGATGCACGTCCGGGTCTTCGTCCATTTGTTTGGACTAACTGCTGGAATCCACCTCTACGGGCTCGATTTCACCTTCTTCCTTTCCTTCCTCAATGGGGGGGGGGGAGATCCGCTGGATTTTTCCGTGGCGGCGCAGGAGTGTTTTCCTCGGGATCTTGTCCATACAGTTTTTCTTGCACGTTCCCGGATCGGTCCAAGGGCGTTGCAAAATCGAGCCTTCTCCCGCGGATCCTGGTTGGTCTACGCGGAAGAACGGCCCTAGTTCTCACTGTTATGGTTTCAACCTGCTTAGCGAGGAGCTCATGACCTAGTCTTGTTCCGCTGACTTCGTTTCGAAAGTCGAGAACATCTTCTTAACCTCCTCAAACGTTGTGATGTTTGCGTTAGCGTTAACCTTAGTGGCATTTGTTGCTGGAGTGTTTTTCAACGTTGTCGTCAACGAAGTTGTCATCGTGAGTTTGTTGGTTGTTGAGATCGTGAGCTGACATGTTTGATTGAGTGATGGTGGCTGAGAGTTAGATTGATCCGTACCCTCCCCCTTCTAGCGCCAACCTGTGGGAACCGAAATTCGCACTTTTGATTCCAATAAAAATAGGAAAGCCAAGTAATCCTAACTTTCCCAGAGCTCCCGAATATATGCTAAACCACACGCCAAGTAATCAAACAATGAGAAGAAACAAAATTATTATGAAACAATAAAAAGAGAAGAGAGCAAAGAATATTTTATTCCGAATCTGTGGTTTGAGCGTTACAACAGGTAAGACTAAGCGGTAAGAGCCGTCGGCGAGTTCCTAGTTCTAACCTTGTAAGACCTTATTAAACCTAGATGAGTCGCAGCTCGATAACAAAAAACGGAAATATGTCTAAATTGCTCTACGTGCTATGTTTGCTCTTAGTAAAGAATTGTGTGTGTTTGCTTCTTCAACATCAACGTCCTTATATACTCCTCTTAGAGGGGGTTTACTCTTTCCCTTTCTGCCCTTTGTCGAGTTTATCACTTTCCGGGAATATTCCATTTTCCTTCGATCTTCGTGTTTATCTTCAAAAACTTTGCATTTAACTCCTGAACTTGACATTTATCCTTTCCTTCAATACAAAAGACAAACGGTCATAGGGATTGGGCTTAATTTTGTATAAAGTCGCAAGTGGGACTTTTGCCGCGTTTTATACCTTCTCAGTCCGTTTCTAGACCTGAGCTTTTGTATGATATATCGAAAGAGCGCTTCCGCAACGATGTCGTTCCGAAGAAGGATCGATTTCCCTGTATAGTGAAGGTAACTTTAGGTGTTTAATTAATCGTTCCCATCTTATACGACTAATTACAATCTTGTACGAGAAAGTAAATACATTAAGTCATAAGGTTCAAATGGTAACTCCGATCGAGGTAAACATAGAACGAGTCCTTTCCGACCCCGAAAAGGACACTAGAGCAAAAGATAAATATGGATTGGCTAGTCCAACTCGACTAACGGGCGAGTTGACCATCATCCTCGGTCCAACTCGCCGAACGGGTGAGTTGACCGTTGTGGTCGGCCAAACTCGCCTGTTCAGCGAGTTGACCGTGGTTGTCAGCTTAACCCGCCGTTCAGCCAGTTGGACTGGTCCAACTCGCCGAATGGGTGAGTTGACCGTGGTGGTCGGGCCAACTCGCCCGTTCAGCGAGTTGACCATTTTTCTCAGTCCAACTTGCCCGTTTAGTGAGTTGGACTGGTCCAACTCGCCGAATGGGCGAGTTGGCCGTTGTGGTTGGCCCAACTCGCCCGTTCAGAAAGTTGACCATTGTGGTTGGCACAACACACCCGTTTGGCAAGTTACACTGGTCCAACTCGTCGAACAGGCGATTTGACCAACGTTCTCGGTCAAACTTGCCGAATGGGCGAGTTGGTCGTTGTGCTTAGCCCAACTCGCCCGTTCGGTGAGTGGGATTGTTCCAACTAGCCAAACGGGCTAGTCAAATGATTGAGACCCACGACTCCTTCGTTTTTTCGATACTTGAGATTTGTTTGCTTGAGGACTTTTTATATCAGTTCGTTATACGAAACTTGATTTTGTTTTTTGCCGCCCTTCTTTCCTCTTAAATATTATCTCCTTTTTTCCATAGATGACTGTTTCCAGGAGGTTTCAAGATTTGATTCTGCCGTAATCGATTTTTACCCCAACATTATCTTCTTACTCAGTTTATTTTATGCAAATTTTTGGAATTTATTCATGTTCTTTATTGCTATGTCTGAGTAGTTTTCTATTAGATTTAGGGTTATTCAATGGTAGTAATGTATTTTTGATTATATAGAATTTTTAGGGTAATCTTCTTGGTTCTTTGTTTAAATTGCTCTTAATGCTAAGTTGAACTTGATCACCACAATCTTAGAAATTAGGGTTCTATAGTGCAAGCGAGAGCCTGGTTATAACCTGGAAATCTATCTTAAACAATCTAAATAACTAGTAACAAACATGAGTTGATTTAGAAGTTTAGAGAACCCATCAAACCAGAAAACCAGTATCGTTTAGAATGAGCATCGATTGATGCTAACTTATTGTCATCGATCGACGCTCAGTTGAGATGCACGAGAGTGATCTCCTAAATCCTAAGGTTTGAGTTCAGAAAGATGCTTAATAAAACCCTAGAAATTTATTACTCTGCAGATCTAAACCTACCTAAGAATTTCCCCTAGGTCTAATCTCTAAATTTAATCCTCACAAACCAAATCAATCTTGAAATCACTTTTATTGTTATAGTTATAATTCATTTATTTTTAACCCTAAAACAATAAGTCTATTGTGAAATTATAGATTCTCTGTGGATTTGATCCCTAAGTACTACACTGAACATGAGAGAGTAAAGTTGGAAATAGAGAGTATAGTCCCTAAGGATGTTATTCTAAACTTTCCCATGAAATTACCTGATGTTGTGAATCTCGTATCCTTTAGAGGTTTACTCGACAAGAATCTAAGCTAGAGAGATGAAGAGTAGTCGGCTAGGGTTTGAGTCTAAAGACTTTGTATTGCTTTATTATATTGAATGTGTTAATGTATATATCATAAGCACAAAGGGGTACATATATATATATGAGTGTTTTGGCCGACTTGCCCACATCACATACTCGATGTGGGACAAGTAAACAAGGCCCAAAAGTCGGTTGGTCTAAGTCCTAAGTGGGCTGGCCCATCCGTGTAACATATGGGCCGATTGGTCGAACTAGATGATCCCACTTATGTGCATTCCCGAAACCGTCTGTTTCACAACACTCCCCCTGAATGCAATAACCGTCTAGGGTTCGCAAATGCGTTTGGTATACTGCCTCGTTAAAACCTCTCTATGGTAAACCCAAAACCTATTGTGGTAAAAGGGAAGCCATAGACAGGAAAAAGAGTACAGCCGCATTACTCCCCCTGAAGTGATCATCACTGAAGGCTCTTCAATGGTCGCATACCAATCTGGAACATAAGCTTCTTGAGCGTACAAGTTGGTAATGCCTTGGTGAAGAGGTCGGCTGAATTCTCGCTGGATCGGACCTGTAGTACCTTCACCTCGCCTTCTTTCTGTAGATCATGGGTGAAGAAGAACTTGGGTAGAACATGCTTCGTCTTGTCACCCTTGATGTAACCATCTTTGAGCTGGGCTATGCAGGCCGCATTGTCTTCATAGATGATGGTCGGTTCTTCTTTCTCGTCCGTGATCCCGCATGATGATCGTATCTGATGCGTCATAAGTCTCAACCAAACACACTCTCTGCTTGCTTCATGGATGGCCAATATCTCTGAATGGTTGGATGATGTTGCCGAGATGGTCTGCTTGACTGATCTCCATGAAATGGCTGTGCCTCCATAGGTGAAAACATAACATGTTTGAGACTTGGCAGTATGTGGGTCGGATTGAAAACCTGCATCAGCAAAACCAATCAAACTTTCTTTGTTTTGGTTAGAGTAAAACAATCCCATATCCTTAGTCCCTTGCAGATATCTCATGATGTGTTTGATCTCATTCCAGTGCCTTATGGTCGGACATGAGCTGAACCTGGACAAAAGACTTACAGCAAAGCAAGTGTCAGGTCTAGTATGAGTAGTTAAATACATTAAGGCACCAATGGCACTAAGGTAAGGATACTCATGACCGAGGACCTCTTCATCCTCTGCCTTTGGTCTGAACGGGTCAGTTTCAAGACTGAGGGATCTTACAACCATAGGACTGCTTAGTGGATGACACTTATCCATCTTAAACCTTTTAAGAACCTTTTCGGTATAGGTCTTTTGGTGCACAAGGATTCCATCATTAAGATGTTCAATTTGCAGTCCCAGGCAAAACTTGGTCTTCCCCAAGTCTTTCATCTCAAATTCTCGTTTGAGGTACGAAACCGCTGAGGCAATTTCATCGGCCGTTCCGAGTATGTTGAGGTCATCGACATACACGGCTATGATCACATAGCCACGGCTCGATTTCTTAATGAATATACATGGGCTTACTTGATCATTCTTGTAGCCCTCTTTTAGTAAGTATTCACTTAACCGATTGTACCACATCCGACCTGACTGCTTCAAGCCGTACAAAGCTTTGTTAAGTTTAATGCAATGCTATTCACAAGAACCTTTAGCATGCTTTGGTAATTCTATACCATCTGGTACTTTCATGTATATTTCATTATCCAGTGGACCATATAGATATGCGGTTACTACATCCATTAACCGTAAATCGAGATTTTCTCGTATGGCCAGACTAATCAGGAATCGGAATGTCGTTGCATCCACCACCGGAGAATAATTCTCCTCATAATCGATTCCCGGTCTCTGTGAGAATCCTTGTGCAACAAGTGGGGCTTTATACCTCACGACTTCACCGTTTTCATTTCTTTTCCTCACAAAGACCCATTTGTAGCCCACTGGCTTTACAACATCTGGTATTCGGAAAATAGGACCGAACACCCCTCTCTTCTTAAAAGAGCTTAACTCCACGTTGAATGCTTCTTTCCATTTAAGCCAATCCTTTCTTTGCATACATTCGTATATTGACCTGGGTTCTAGATCCTCATCATCATGCGTGATGATCTCAAGTGCTACTTGATATGCGAATATATCATTCATGTCGACATGTTTCATGTTCCATTGTTTACCAGACACGGTGTAATTAGTTGAGATCTCTTTATTGTCCGGAGGTTCAGTACCCTGAGCCTTGGCGTCCCAAGTCCCATTAGGTACCTCAGCACTCGTACCAATGCTCATATATGAGGATTCTGGTACGTCAGGAATGAGTCCAGACGTTGGTTTCTCCATGTCCCGGAGCCGCGGGACCGATGGTTGGACCACATCGACCAGATCCTTGTGCTCTTCGCCCACGGTCTGTTTTGCACCTTTCTTAGTCATGCGAGGGGCCTTATCTTTGGAACCAATTGGTCTTCCACGCTTGAGGCGTGTCCTAGACTCAGTAGCCACTTGGTTATGTCCTTTCTGGACATCCAGTCTTATTGGTGCATTAGCAGCTGGAATGTAAGACTTAGTCATTCTATTTGGGTCGGTAAAGGAATCAGGCATTTTATTAGCTAGCTCTTGAAGATGTATAATCTTCTGAACCTCAAGATCGCATGCTTGAGTTCGAGGATCCTGCCATATGATGGATGTATTATT
>CAJHQQ010005084.1:0-20663 GCA_905132885.1 Moricandia moricandioides | reverse complement strand
CGTTATTGGAATCCTTCAGACATCCTTATAATCATGGATGTTATTGGAATCAAATTTGAATTTCCCATTTTGTACAACCTGAAATCAATATCTGAAAGAATGGCCACTAGGGTGTCAGTTAGATGGCATGTTCAAAGGAAAGCTCATAGTCCCAATTAGCTTTGACTCAATAAAATAATTGATTCAAGAAATGTAAAATAAAATGAACAATCACGTTACTAACCAACAAAGACCCTTTCTCATACTTATTTCACATCGTCTCAGTATAAATATAAATCAAGAAGAAGATATAAAAGAAATAAAGAAAATAAGTTTTTATGTACTTGGCTCAGATATATCGATTGAGGTGTGGATCGACTGACCCCTCACTTACGAAAAGTCTTGATGAATCGATTTTAAGGAGTGATCGATCAATTTTAGGTCGGAACACTTTCCTTGGATAGATCGATCAAGCTTGGGTAGTGATCGATAGATCACTAACTCACGATCTTGCTGGATCGACCAAGCATAAGTGGTGATCGACCATTCCCAGTTTTTTTTTCTCCGAAAAACCTAAAAAAAATACTCAAAACCAAAAATTAGTGAAAACTAAAGATAAGAGAGTATGCACACTTACTAATGGGTTGCCTCCCATCAAACAATGGTTTAAAGTCATCAGCTCAATTTTTGGAGGAAGACTAAGTCTGGATGAGAATGAGAACTTGCTCCAAAACAAGACCAACATCCAATATCTTCAGTTTTAGAACACTGCTAATGAATCCCTTTACATCATCATGCCCATTGAACTCTGAGTTGAGAGCAGCTCGAACTTTTTCAAAAGGTTGTGATATATGTTTGCTTTGCACATTATGCTCGACTACACCATCAGAAAAACAAGCTCTGAGGAACCAACATCAATTGAAGATTGCCTTTGTTCTTCTTTCCATAGCTTTTTTTTTTGGCCTTTCCACCAGATTTATGTGGTTTGATAGCAATGTCTTCATCAGAAATTCTTTGACATTACTCTTGTCACCTAAAACTTTATGAGGCGCAACTACATGCAGATGACCATCATTTTTACCAATGCATCATGTTAGATTAATGCCTTTGTCTTAAGATACATCCTTGTAAAAGACATTATCATCGATCTTCACAAAAGAAACTATAGCCTTATACATATCAATCACTGCACCAACTGTTGCCAACAATGTTGCTCCCAAAATGAAAGGTTTGTTTGCACCATTTCTTATCTCCACAACATGAAAGTCTATAGGAAAAAGACAAATTCTCATTTTCACATCCATATTATTATTTCTACCTTGTGGAGACTTTGTATAGAAATCTGCAAACATCAATGTCACCTTAGGACATTATGTAGTCAGCCCTAGTCTCTCAGCAATGTCCTTAGACATGAAACTAACCGTAGACCTAGTATCGCATAATGAATCAGTGAAATCAACTCCTGAAATAGAACATGGGACAACAAATTTTCAAGGGTCTTCTTAACTTAGAGAGCTTCTTAACCACAAAAGATTCAGTCATAGCCTTGTCAAACAATACCTCAATATCCTTCGTAGACTCGCTGGTGTACTTAAAGAATTGATTCATTCGGTATTCATTCCATGCATTCTCAAAAGAGATGGTGATAAGAATCCTTTTCACCCTTTTGTAGAATTCAACCAGATTCTTTGCACTAATATACTCTCTCAGATTTTTTTGCACATAATGGTAAATATTAAGCACAAAAGCTCGCTTAGATGATGATGACGCTTGAATTTTCAGAGCAGTGACATGATCGATTGATCCAGAATGGGGATCGATCCATCTGATGGTCGATATATCTGTAAGGTTGCTTTGATCGATCGATCTAGAGAGGTGATCGATCGATCTTTTGTATAACTTGATCCATTCTTCTATTATGAGCTGATCGATCGGGGTTTCCAATTGATCGATCAGTTTTTCAAGAATCTTTTGGTTCTAACGGGATCGACCTATATAGTGTGGCCATCGATCGATCCATTGCTGACAAACACTTTTTGAACTTTGTCTTCAGTTTCTTCTGCTTGTTCACTCTCCACGACTGACACATCATTACAATGAGATCTAGGATTCACCTCAGCCTTTCCAAGAAGACGTCCGGCCTTGCGTTCAATCGCCTTAGAATTATGAATATTATGTAACTCAATTTTCTTCAAATGAGTGGCTAGTGAATCAAATTTATTGTTGAGATCAATGTACATGTCACCCACTCTTATGTTGCTGGTCTTTCGTCCATCCAAAAATTGCTCCATCATAGAGTAAAGTCTGTTGTCCTGGGCATTTGCTACAGTTGCTGGCATGAATTTCTAAAAGCTTAAATTGAAGTTTCCAGATGATTTCTCTTTGTCCTGAAAGCCTGCTGAAAGTTGTTTTGCCCCTGATTCTGCAAGAATTGCTTTCCCTGAAACTGCTGAGGAACATTAAATTGATGTTGGGTATTGTCCATGTACTTTGAATTAAACCCTTTGTTCTGGAACCCCATGTAATTCATATCCTCTTGATCATCTGATTATTTTACATCATAATTTCAGCTACATCATCACATAAGTTGACATTTTTATGATGCCCTTATTGCTGATTAACCACTGATTTTAGCTCAGCTATTTGGGCACTTTCAGAAGTAGCACTCTTCATAGACCTATCATAATCTAAACAACAATTGTTGTTGGCTACTAACTTCTCAATCAGTTGATATACATCTACCATAGACTAAGTCATGAAATCTCCATTGCTAGAAATGTCAAAAGATAACTGAAATATGACCTAAATGCCTCTGTAGAATATGTGCAATAAATATTCTTTAGAGAATCCATTGTAAGGGCAGTCTCTAATATACTCCTTTAAAGCGTTCCCAAGTCTCAAAGAAAGATTCAAGTGGTCTTTTCTAAAATCTAGAGATCTTACTCCTCAGCTGGTTAGATCTAGAATTGGTGTAAAAGTGTCTAAGGAAGAGACTTGTACCGAGCCTTGTCAGCTAAAGAGAAGGTGAAAAGTCTAAGCCTCAAATAGTCAGGAGAAACACCATTGGAGTGCGTAGTACTAGCAAAATCCTCAATCACCTCAAGATGCTCCATAGGATGTTCTTGACCCAAGACATAAAAATGATTTTGCTTCACCAACTAAATGATTTGTGGCTTGATTTTATAATCTTGACTCTCAAAGGGAGGATGTAAGATAAGACTTTATTGACAAAGAAGGCCTTTGATGAATCAAAATCGCCAATCGTAGTTCACCTATGTGGATTTTGTGACTGCTTTTGAGGTTGTATCAGTGAATCCTTAGTGTGCTCCTACTCTCCACATAGTCGAACTTTCTGTTTTGGTTGTTGTCAGCCTTCTCAGCTTGTTTCTTTTTTTTCGTCTCTCTCTTTACTTTTGTTAGCTCTTTGTTGTCCAATGAAATCAAATATGTAGTCTGTTTTCCACATTTTTAATGCACGTGAGACATCAAAGATAAGAAGAAAATATATGGCAAGTACTAAAATAAAAGAAAAATCAACTCAATCTTAGATGATAAATAGAAGGTGTTATTGGTACCTGGCAACGGCGCCAAAAACTTGATGACTCAGCTTTTAACCCGATAAACTAATTGTAAGTGCACTGGTAAAGTACTCAGTAGTAATGCGGGATCAAATCCACAAGGAACAGATACACATTTCAATTCTCAGTTTGAATCAAGCTAGAAGACATCGAGATTGGTTTATAAAAAGCAACTAAATAATGCAGTAAATAAAAGTGATGTAAACTAGAAGAAAAAAGTGCTAGACATCATGTAATTCATAGGAAATCAGATTATGAATGTAGGTATTTTGTTAGGGAATTGATAAAGAAACATTCTTGAACGCAAAACACACATGTTTATAATCTTCCACTCTCGTGGCTCCAATTACTATGTCTAACAATCTAGAGAACTAACTACCATTGAACCTGTGAGATTAGAAATGCATTAAGTTTAAGTTTTGATATGTTCACAAAGCACAATAACATCAACTCCCGCTGGTTAAGGCACTTTGCTCACAAGGATTTATTTCTTGTAATTAAATCAACACCCGCAGTATCTAATCAACGTAAGATCAATAAACTAATGGGCCAAATCTGTTGAAGCATAAAAGATAATCATGTGAAAAACTCTAATGTAAATTACCTAATCTGTCAACCCTAAACATTCAATCTCTTCAATTCCATTAAAAACCTTCGTCCTAATAGGGTAACTATTCAGACATGGAAGTAGAAAAACAATTCATTGTAGAAAACATCATTAAATAAAAGAGAAGCAATTGGGGTTAAGAAAATAATCTTCCGTCTCCCCTCTACTCAAAACCTAGTAATTTGCGCAAAATAAAGTTTAGCTTGGATGAATAGTAGTACATATAGGTTAAAAACACGACAAAGACTAATTAGGGAGTTTAGGATGGTTTCGGGGCAAAACAGAAAGTGCTGAATTTCTATTTTTCTCGTCCACGAGTAGAGCGCTCGAACTGAAACCATGATCGGTCGATCTGAGTTCTCGTCACCCATCTCTTTGCGCATCAGAGGAATCATTCTTCAGTAAAACAAGCATAACTTTAATCCAACATTTAGTTAATCTGAAGGCGGTGGCATTGCAAAACTAACCCAATTTTCTATCTTGTGTCCAGATTAGAGATAATCCCTTGGTGGGAAGTTCTCCATTTATTGACAAATTTCAGACGCATTTGCATAACTCTGCATCTCTAATTGCTCTTTTGCATCCAAATCGTTAACATAGATTAGAAACTAATAAAAACATTGTATATCATTATTGTCAATATCTTACACATGAGAAAACTTCTGATACTAGCATATCTTTATGCCTTAGTTTATTGTTACTAAGTTTTTTTTCTATACATGCGGATTATATATTATAGTTTGTTATATTTATATTTTCTATTTTTTTTTGTTATCTACTGTTTTTACCCATTTTTCATTTACTCTTATATTTTCTAATGTTTTTCTTAATAATCTTTCTATTTGTATTTGTGTTAATGGTAAGTTCAAAAGAGGCTGATTTGTAGTTAATTTTTCTTTGTTTTTTTTTTAATTTTAACTTGGTCTTTATTTTATTTTAATAAATATAACTAGGTGAAGATTTTACATTCTTTAAGATATCATATTTCCGTTTTGGTAATTAACATTTTTGTTGCTTTTCCAATGAACTATGATATCAAATTAATTTTCTCTTTCATGTTTTATCTTTGTTGATTTAAGTTTTTAACTGCTTTTATTTTATTTTGAAACGTTTTCGTGCAACCGTGTCATAAAAATATTTGTGAACATAATTTGTTTTTTTTTCTAACACTAGGTGAATGATCAATTACATCACATAATTTCTAATTCTGCTACATACGCTGATCAAGTACCTACATCATATGCGAAATTGATGAACAACTCTAGAATAATGATTCTTTCACGATGAATTTCTCACCGAAATACTTGGATCAATGGAAGGTTATGCATGTACGCTATTCTCGATGGACATTATCTCTACACAACTGAAGACCACAACAAATGGCTTTGGTTGCATTACTCTTCAACTTTCAAAATTTGCATCATATAATCTGCAATAAATTGTGTTGTCTAGGATTTGAACATGGGTGTAGAAGCCTTTAAAAACATTACACTACGCTATGGTGCTTCCACATAATTTGTTATTTATAGAAGTAAGGGAAATTGACTTATCTTCTCCTAATCTCTCTCATAAATTCTACCAGTCTACTCTCTCTCACATTAAACTCAACACTCTCTCTCTTGTTCTTCGTTATGTTATTCATTAGTGTAATCAGTGTTAAAGTTAAAACAGCAGTTATAAGAGCTTTTTATTGGTTGTGGAGACTGGTGTAACAACTAAACTTGTTATATATATGACCTTGTTCTCGGCTATTTGAGATATTTCTTCCATAAAGCATGTTACATTCCTGTTTATTTTCCCTTTCGTTGAAACTGTGTTTCTGTGTATATCAAGCTTAAAATAGACGTTTTAATGATGTATAGTTATACATGAGGCTCAGCTTCATCAGTCTCCTTTAATTGATTTGACGAGCTCATCAAATGCGTTGTTTGAGAACAGCTTCTTCACTCTCTACCTTCTTCAAGTACTTGACGAGCTCATCAAAGGCATTGTATGAGGAGCCTCCGATTCTCACGGAGGCTTTGATCTTCTCTTTAAAACCAAGGGCTCTACTCCTCATGTTTGCACCTTCTTCATCCACAATCAACCTCTTCACAGCTCTCTCAACTTCTCCTCTTTCCATTTCGCCTCCTAGCTGAAACCCTATTCTCCAAACACTTTCTATATACATTGCGTTTAACTTCTGTTCGGATTGAAAAGGCCTGCAAATCATCGGAACTCCTTCCTCAATGCTCTCGAGTATTGAGTTCCATCCACAGTGGCTCCAGAAACCTCCTACAGCAAGATGACCAAGTACTTCATTCTGTGGTGCCCATTTCGCAATGTATCCTCTCTCTGAGACTTTCTTAAAGACTTCCTCCGGCAATGACTCTATCCCGGAGCCTACGATAGATCCCGGCCGGATGACCCATAAGAAAGGTTGGTTGCTGTTATACAACCCCGAAGCCATCTCCAAAACTTCCATGATTCCCATTGTAGCTATGCTTCCCAGGCTTATGTATATAACCGACCTTGGTTTCTGCTTGTTCAGCCATTCAATGCAGCCCCTGTCCTTCTCCAGTAAACTAGATTTCACTTCTTTAGCTGAAGCATGAAGAGGGCCTAGTGCGTACATTGGAGCTCCAAGTTCTCTTTGTATCCATGATAGAGAGGGGCTTTCTAGACAGCTAGCCGTGTTGAGGATGATGCCAGAACCCGTTCTTTTGTTGACTACCCTACAGATCTCCAGATATGATTCCAGAGGCTCGAATCCTGATGTCGGCAGGTCTCTGTATCTTATAGGATGCAAAGTCTCCACCACCGTGTCGTGCACTTCAGGATCTACATGGTAAAAGAAAGTTTTATAAAAAGCTTTGTCTTTTATATATTAATTGAGAAGCTTTATAACATGTTTTAGTAGTCACATGTTATTACAATGATGATTCTTATTATCTTAAAAATTAAGTTGTTCCATCTAAACATATATTATATTTTTCATTGAATTAACTATCAAATTAGTTAGTCGTGAATAAAAAAATATTTTTCATCTTTTTCTTAGATCTACGAATAACCTAATATAGTTAACAAATTTATGAAGATTAATGATTTTGAATAATAAATAATTGATAAAAAAGTTGTACCTCTATTATTTTTGTTTAATTTTATATTCGTAAAAGAAATTAAACAATCATGTTAACCATATAATAATTTTTTTCTTATATGCTATATTTTGATTTTTTAAACACTATAAATTACTATGAGTGTTTAAAATCTCACGTTGAAATTTTTATGATCAACGGTTTAGATTTTTTGTTATAACTAGATACAAATCATCATAAAATCATATAATTATGAAGTCTCATTTAATATATATTCAAATTATATATATATATATATATATATATGTATTTCAATATCGTTTAAATTATATATATATATATATCATATATATATATATATACACACATAAATATGTTTATTTAAAACTTTCACTCAGTAAGAAGCCTCATTTAATAAATATTCATATTAAAATATACTTCTATGTCAATATCATTTAGTTTTAAGTATATACCATAAAAATATTGTTTTGATTTTTTTACCAAAAAAAATTATTGTAAATAAAGTGAATGATTTTTTTTATGTATGTGCTTACTTCAATTTAATTATATACATAATAGTTACTCGATTCTCAATTATTAAACATATTTATTATTGCATAAAACGTAAATGAACAAAAAATAAAAATATTTTGTATAGATAATTTGTATGCATAACTAACATTTATTCGGCGCAAGCGCGGATCTCAAATGTTATTTGATCCTATCATTTCAGAAATACAATTTTCATATCGAAGTGAGATGTTGAATTGTAATATCGCAAGATATCATTTGATGCCTAATGCAATTAAATAGGTTTTAAAACAAAAACAAAATATCAACAAACATGACACGATACTCAACAACCTTATATTGACGATCTATGACTATACGTTTGGGGACTTATGACACGATGGTCGAAAGATCATACTTAGGACTAAACGATTATTAATATATAAATTTCACCTTCGCACATGCGTGTGGGTAATTACCTAGTGTTTTGAGTAATAGGGAAGATTGTAAATTAGTTTTGGGTACCTTTCATGTCCATCAAGAACTTCTTGGCATTGACTTTGCTTAAAAAAATTTGGCAAGCTTTACTTGTAGCACTTGCAGTGGTGAAGATGAAACTAGGAAGCTTGTATTCCTCAGCAGTAGCTCCACAGAATGACATAAACTCGTCGTAGATGATACAAGCAATATCATTGCCTTGTTGCAGAAACAACTGACCTATACAGGTTTTGAAGCTTGCCTCGCACATTTTGTTTTGCTTCATCAGAAACTCTATTGGCGAGAGTCTCTTAAGTTCAGACTCTGGTAAGCTTTCTGGTAAGTCGAGGAAATGAAAACCAGAATAGTGTGGGGAAGAAGTGTTTACCCGATTGAACTGACCCTGAAAAACTGTTATTAAGAAGCCTTTCAAGCTAAGGGCTTTGCCGAGTTGCAGAATCGGAGTAATATGTCCATGAAGTGTTAGCGGAACCAACACTATTCTTCTCTTCTCCCCTCTTTTCTCCATAGCTTCACCTTTCTCTATGTCTCCTTTCTTGATGCAATGATACAAATATAAATAAGGAATTTGTATCAAAAATGTTCAGCAATATCCGGAAATAATGCCATGTTATACAATATACGTGTTTTCATGACGCAACTACTTCTTTTTCTTTAATGCAATAACCCTTCGCGCGATGATGTTAACATTGATCAACAGAAGGAAGAAAGTGGCAATAATTCTAATAAAATCCATGTGCTCGGTCTTGAGACTTAGATAATTAATTTCAAGAGCTTATAATCTCGAATTAAACGATAATATATCCTCAAGGAATCAAAAGTAGTTAGCAACACATATGGTTCGCCAGGATTGTTGCAATTATTGAATCAAGGTATACAACTATGTAAGAGTTGGTACATGAATAAGTATTATTGTATCAAGTTTTTTCTTTTTTTTTATTGGGGAGCGACCAAATGGACTTTTAAATGAAGGAAGAAACTGACATTCCAACAGAAGGAAAATAATGTTATGCTTGTTTGATGTATCTCGAAGCCTGGTTACAGAGATTCCCACCTTGACAGATTATTCATATTTTTGCTCCCAGTCGCAGATTATTTATCTAAACATGAAGCAATTTCTTCTTTAATATCTATAGAAACTTCAGTCGACCCATATTTAGTTAATGCCATGCCAATCAAAGCTTTAGTGTACAGGCTTCGATATTGAAAAAAGGAGAGGTGGAGTCTTATATGCATAAGCTTAAACAATTACTAATCTACAAATAACTAAAGCACACCAAATTTGTGGAGAAAAACCTTCACTAAAAAAATGTTTCCATCAATAGCAGATGGTTATAGCACATTTTACTGAACTGTTAGTATAGATGATTAAAAAACTCTCGCTATATTATTATATAATAGCATTAGACAAGCGCTATATTAGAGTAGAACCTAAAATAGTATTTAACTAATGCTATTCTGAAAATTAAGTGAGCTGGAAGATAAAATCATTGATTTCGCCAATACTTAGCGGAAAATTAGACTTAAGCGCCAAAGATATTATTTAAGCGGCTTCAGTAATGCTATCAAAAACATATATTAGTATTTTTCTAATGCTAAGACAAGCTATTTGAAACCCTCAATCCTAAATATGGTTTTAAACTCTAAACTCTAAAGACAACCCTTAAAACTCTAATCTTTTCATATAATAATTTCAAATCTTAAAATGGAAGTCAAAATTTAATCTTATAATCTTAAACTATAATTTCTTAAACACAAATCTTTAATTTTAATTAAACTCTATATCCTAAATCCTAACTTCAAACATAAAATATACATAATTTTTTTATAAACCATAAAATCTAAATTTAAAACTTTACAACTTTTGAATCAAACATAAAAATGTATAAATGAATTATAAATCAGATTATGTGTAGGCATACAAATTTAAAAATGCTGACCAAAATTTATATCATAACACTAAATTTAATTAATTATAAACTCCAAAACATAAATTTATATTCTAAAATCACTAAACAATCAACACACAAAAATAAAAGAAATACTTTCATTTAAATATTTTTTTTATCAAATCAGTTGTTGAATCACATAACCACTAAACTCAAATGCAAAAAAAAAAAATATTTCAAATTTTATATATAATTATTTAAATTCTAAAATAATTATAGATAAAGAAACATATTTTTTTTGTCTTTGATTGGTTTAGATCCAAAGACTCAAAATCACTCTTTTTGTGATCTTCCTCCCTTCTTGTTATTGGTCGATTCTTCAAGTCTCAGATTTTGGATTCCACTATCCTCATCTCTCACCATCTCTCTCACAATTCTTCTCACACACACACATCTCTCTCTCTCTCTCTCTCTCTCTCTCTCTCTCTCTCTCTCTCTCTCTCTCTCTCTCTCTCTCTCTCTCTCTCTCTCTCTCTCTCACACACACACACACACACACACACACACACACACACACACACACACACACACACACACACACACACACACACACACACACACACACACACACACACACACACACACACACACACACACACACACACACACACACACACACACACACACACACACACACACACACACACACACACACACACACACACACACACACACACACACACACACACATTAGGTTAATTGGTGTGTGTGTTTGTGTATATATGTAATATCAATTTGGCACCGTTGTCGGGGATCGTTTGTGTTACCTTCGTTTTTGAGACTGAATTTTTGTCTAAGAACTACTGATAAATTATTTTTTCTCTTGTGTGTTTCAAGTATTGAACCATGAACTAGCAAGGTTGGAAAGAATTAACCGACAAGAAACAAAGGCCAAACAACACCAACATGGGTGATCAAGGCCATCTGGATGTTCTTGCTGCTACAATGCAACAGATGCCGAAGATGCAACAAACCATCAAAGCCCAGCAGGAAGCTGCTCTACTCGCTGCGCAGCAGCATCAACAATAACAGGAACAAGCTGCTCCAATCGGGCAGAGAAACGTCCACATAACTCCCCTACCACGCGCTCTGCTATCAATCCACCACCCAGCACAAGAAAAGACTTTGAGATCAATCCTGCGTTGATCGCTCTGGTGAAGAGAAAAATGTTCAATGGACTCCGGCAGAGATTCAAATGTAGCACATTGAGAGTTTCGAAAAATTCTGTAGCTTTACTCGGGCGAATGACCAGACTACATCAAGTGCACACTTTTCCCATACTCTCTTGATGGAAAGGCTGCACGCTGGTTAAATTCTCTCCCCACCAGCTCTCTTACTTCATGGGAAAAGGTTCGAACAGCGTTCCTGAGCCATTTTTACACGAAGGTGGAAACTGCAGCATAAAGGAACAAGATCTCATCCTTTAGGAAGCTCACTAATGAGTCTTTTTGCAATGTGTGGGAGCGGTTTAATTTCTACCGAAGAGAATGCCCTCACCATGGATTTGATGATGATTACCTCCTAGGCATTTTCTATGATAGAGTTGACTAGGAATTCCGAAGTGCTCTAAACTTTGCGACGAGCAAGGAAGATTTCATGACTCAGAAAACTGAGGGAGTGTTTGAACTGATTGAGAACATGGCAACTATCTCATCCAATAAGAATTAGGAGAGCGACCGCTCAAAGAAAGTAAACACTATTGACATTCAGAAGACAAACGAGTTGTCAGCCAATGTTGATCAGTTGCTTAAGAACAACCAAGGGAAAGTCTACATCATGGAGGAAGTGACAACTAAACAGATTCAGATCACTAAAGAAGCTGCTCCAAATACTGAAATGCCAGAAGATGATCAAAAGGAGGTTAGCTATGTGAACAACCAAGGGTATAACCAGAATAAGGGATACAATCAGAACAACACCAGTCAGAACACCCAAACCCAAAGATCTGGATACGAAAACTTTCAGGGTAAAACCTTAGTTTTCAGTTAGGCATAGAACGGGTTCTAGGGTCAGAACCATAATCAGTACCAGCAGAAGCCGCAAAGCAACCAGCAAGCTGCTCCAGCTACCGCGAGCGGGCGGTCTGAAAGATGAGCTGAAGCACCTAAGAAACATGATGCATAAGCTGCTCCAGTATCAGAAAATTTAATTCAAGGCACTCAATCAGGTTACCACATAAATCAAATCTAGGATGGACAACATGTTCACCAAGCTCAATACAAAATATGACATTGTGAGCAGCCACACGCGTTGGATTGATGTTCAGCTTGCTCAAACAGCTGAGAGTGTAAAGAGGCAGCAAGGGACGCTC
The DNA here is from genome assembly GCA_905132885.1 of Moricandia moricandioides. NCBI lineage: Eukaryota > Viridiplantae > Streptophyta > Magnoliopsida > Brassicales > Brassicaceae > Moricandia > Moricandia moricandioides. Next base: position 8,154 of record CAJHQQ010005084.1, on the reverse strand, counting down.
CTTGAAAAAAACTGATAAAAATACTAGGGCAGAGCACTGTAATGCAATAGAGCAGCTGGTTAATGAGACTGCATTAAGCGCATAAGAAAGAACTGAGCAGTCTGCTAGCTCTAGAGATATTTCTCCTAGCGAACCTGCTAATACTCCATCAACTCGAGTCTATGTTCCTAAGGTTCCTTACCTTTTTCCCCCTAGACATATGATGAATCCCATTAGCATAGAGCAACTAGCTGGATTTAGGAAGATGGTGAGAAGGCTTCCTAAGAAGATCTCATTTGAACATGCTTGAGAGATTCTTCCATTGCATATATTCTTCAAACATTGTAGAGAGACTAAAGAGGAAATTAAGGCACTCTTTACTGAAACGTTGAGACCAGAACCCAAGGTATTGCCTAAGCTTGATGATCATGGAAAGTTTGTTTTCTCATGTTCCATCGCAAGAGTTGAATACAAGGAAGCTATTTGTGACTCTGGTTCTTGTGTGAATCTCGTCTCAAAGGCTATTGTATACGAGTTGGGTAGTACTGATGTTGAGCCTTGTCAGGTGACTCTTGATTTTGCAAACTCCTCCACATCATTCCCATATGGAACCATTCGAAACCCTCATGTCCAAGTTGGGAATTGTGTTATTCATGTTGAACTTCAGGTTGTTGAGGTGAGCAAGGATTATGAGATTGGAAGATCATTTATGGCTACAGTGAGAGCAATCATCAATATGCCTAATAAGAAAGTCTTCTTCTCCAACATCATCAAGAAGATTTTATAGAAGGCTCTCCCCACCAGATTTCCCACACTAGACACCTCCTTCATCTTAGTGGTTGGTGGAGAACAGACAAATGTTGTTCCTAAGAAGGAGCTTGGTGATAAGAGTGAGATCAATGCTGCTCTAGAAGAAGATCCTCACAGTGATACCAAGAAACTTAAAGGAAATTCGTAAGTGAAAGATAAAGTCCAGAGAAAAAGGATCAAGGGTGATACTACAATGACTTTGATACTTCGCATGTGTGATTAGAACTCCATTGAGTATGAGGTAAATTGCAAAGGTACCTCTAAACCATTCTCTAAAGTCAGAGCTATTCTCATACAAGAGCTGAAAGAGAAAGGGAAACTGTTGTAAAAAGGTTGTTGAGTAGAGTTTTGAAGATGAACCTGTCTGATTGTGGAGCTTGTTTTGGAACAAGCGCTCATGCTCAACCTGACTGAACCCTATCACCAAGTCAATCTAGTGACTTAAACAAAGCGCTTGGTGGGAGACAACCCATTGGTAAGTGTAAATATCATTAGTATTTGTTTTTTTACTTTATTTTTGTTTTAGTTTATTGAGTCTCATGTCAAAAATCAGAAAATCTGAGATGTTTCAAAAGAATTTGGGTCTCAAAAATGGAGCACCATCCCTTTGAAAGGAGCGGCTGCTGCAGGCGGAGATCTGATGATAGAGCACTCAGAATTTTTCAGAGCACCCGCTCACCCATGTAAGTATCTCGACTAAAAAAATTTATATTCTTGTTTACACCTTCTCTGTGATTTATTTTCACACCAAAGGTGGGGTGAAGTAAGTCTGGGGGAGGGTTTTCATCTTTTATTTCTTTTGTTTTCTCTTGAGCCAGTTGAGTCAGTTTTTAAGATCAAATCATTTGAAAAAAATTGTGGAAATTATGACCTTATTTTGTGATGTTATTTAACCACTTCTTGCTTTATTTTATATTATTCAGTGAGTTTAGAAGTGAAAGCAGACACACATGTAGACCTGGAACACCCTGACTTTATCTCACCTTGTTCTCTAGAAGATTTCGGCTTGTCAAGGTTACTCTGAAACGGCTGAGCCCCATTTGAACTTGAACCTAATATTGACTGCAATTCTTCTTATTATGGGCATTAGATAAGAAAAACGAGAATACACTCAGGAATTCTTATCCTTTCTTATCCATCTTGCTGATCCTGAGTGGCTAGCTCATCTTTAGCTAGTTCTCACCCTGCACCTTAGCCTTTATTCACCTACATGCATTTTTTTTTCATTTTTATATGTGCATATATGTGCAAAAAGGTCGAAGAGGAAAGGATCGACACAGCCTCTCACTCGTTACTGCTGCAGAAGTTCAAATAATCAAGAGAACAAGCGAATCTAGGGAGCAACTGGTCCCAAATTGCTCCCTACCAAAAACCGCACAAAAAGCATGGTGGAGAAACAAAAAGATTGTGAGATCAGAACCACCAGTGGTATTTATATGTTACCCCCTTCTTCGTCACATCACCATTTCATACTCAAGTTGTATTAAAAAAATTTGTTTTAATCTATTTACGTGTATTAGGTGATGGAGAAGGGGAAGAATCGCAAGAAATTTGTCGCTGGGAAGGTTGAAAAATTGTGGAACACCGAGTTAAAGTAATGAAGAGCGGGATGATGGCCGGAACAGCCTGATCTTGAACGAGAACAGTCGTCCCAGAAGATGAAAAATGAGTAAAGTTGTGGACATCAATGGATCCATCCTCTGGTGTAGTTTTGTGTGATATCATGCATGCTCTACAAAGATATGGTAGCCCCTAAACACTCTTATTAGCTCCACGAAAACACTTAAAGGGCATGTTTCACACCTAGAGCAGCATATCCTGACCAATGCCTGTGATGAGAAGCTCACACCACCCTTAATTGAAAGTAAGGGGTTTGTGTGGAAGGTGTGACTTTTGCAGGTTTAAGATATAGAATATGGAGCCGATTTTGAGCAGCAGTCAGTAAGGTTCCGGTAAGGTTGTGCTGTCCTAGTCGACTGGTTGTATGGTTCAAAGTATGGTTGCGGAGAATATAGAGGTACCCACACTTTCAAACCTTTCTCCTTGTTCTTGATACTTGACATTGTTTGAGGAAAAATCAAGGATCTAAGTCTGAGAGAATTGATATATGGTGTTTTTAACACATTGTACATATGTTTTCTAAACTGGTTTCAGGCTTTATCGAGTCTTTCTAGTCTATTTTGAGTTATTTCAGGTCTGGAGTAGGTGCGGAAACCTTTGATTTATTTCCCGCGCAAAACCAACCGGAGAAACCTGACGGGTGTTCCCGAGTGAGAGGAGCAACCGGATGCCTGCTCCAGCGGTAGAGATTTTTAAAAAAGTTTCCAATATTTCAAGATTTTACCTAGGGATCCCCATTTTTTCTTCTCCAGCCGCCAAAAACCTACAATATATCTATTCTTATTATTTTTCATAGACAACATTACTTTTTTACACAGACTTTTGAGAGAGCAAACTTGTAATCCTGTGAAGAGAGAAGGATCCCCACACACTCTTGCGAAGAATCATAAGCCTTATTTTATTATTCAGCAATTTATTATCAATGTTTTCTTCATCTTTTGTTTTTGTGTTCTCTGTGGCTATGGTTGAGTAGTCAATTTTAGATTTATGGTTGAGTAGTTAACTTTAGGGTGCTAGGGAATTGTAGATTTATGGGCTAAACACAAATAAGGGCTTATATTTTGATGTCTCCATCTATAGTTGGTCTTAATGCTGAGAATAAACTGACAACTTAGTCTCTCATTTTAAGTTGAAAGAACATAGATGGGTAATTTTTCCTTAACCAACGAGATTCGATGTTAAGGAAAATTGTGAACATATTGAATCTAATCATAATGCTTATCTTCATTCTCTGATTCAAACTAAAGTTTAGATATTAGGTCTGCTTGATAAATGTATTAATACCACGAAAGTGGGTTAATCTCGCTTGGTTATTTGAGTTCTAAACTGTTTTTGCTTAGTTCCTTGAATAGTTGTTTGGCTCATGATCATTACATTTCCGAAGTCATCAACCTGAGCCTAGCGCTTTATCTCCCTGATTTTACATCATTTTTATCATGCTGTTTAGTTACTTTAGTTACATAAATCATCAACCAAATTGTTTTTTCTTAGCTAATTTATTTCACTCAATAGAAACTTATTGTAACCGTTGGTCTTTGTGGATTAGATCTTAAATTGCTACATCGACTTATCATTTGATTGTGGTAGTGTATATATTAGGTTAATTGGTGTGTATACATGTATTATCACAGTCGTGAGCAAAGTCGCCGGAAGTGGACCCATGACGAATTAGAGACTCCGCCGGTGAGGATCAGAAGAATATGAAGATGTGGTAGCCATACAGTGGTGAAGGAATATGAGGAAACGTAATGGAAGGTATGGTTGAAGGAGCCTTCTTTATCCTTTTGTAGGTTTAGATATTTTTGGGGGGTTTAGTGTAAACCGAAATCTGAGGTGGTTTGATTTTTTTTTTTTCTGGTTTAGTTTTGTAAACCAGAGTGTATATATAAACCAATTTTAATTTATAAATAAAAATTATTTTATTTTTAATTATCAAACAGTTTTCAATTTATTTATTTTTTAATTATAATTATTTTTGGTTTATTGTAGAAAGACCTATCATAGCGCGTCGTAATCAATTAGTAAAAAAAATTAATGTTATATTTAATTTAATAATAACATTCAAGTATTGTTATCGTATGTGCACATTTCAAAGCATTTTAAAAAATGTTATCGTACAAGCAGTACCTATGATGGTTGTCGATAACATAGCATTTTTGATTTCGCTATGAAACCTCTACTATTGCATATTTCTTGCCCTAAGAATGTACATAGGTCTTGTAGTGCTTAAAATATTTTCGACCAAGAGCCTTCAGGAATGTTTCAGAAAGATGTACTTTTGTCAAAAGGTGTTTCGTAGCTATGACTACAGACGATCTCATCTCGTTCAAAATAACAATCATAACCAACATGTTTTGGTTTATCACGGAAAAGTCTCAACTAAGATAAATAGCCTTTTTGATAAATAGCCTTTTGTTGTAAGTAAAGAATAGAATATAGGAATTGATGTGTATTATTCATGAGTAAAGAGATCCTTTATATAGGATTACAATAGCTTGGAGACCAAGTAGAAATTGAAGAATAAGTAAACTTAGGAATCAAGTAAATCTAGAACATTCCATAATAGACATCACTAATATAATTATAACACTTCCCCTTGATATCTATTTTACCAAAGTGTTTTCAAAACACCATAGATGCTGTCTCATTAAAAATCTTACAAAGAAAACCTAGTGGAAAAAGCCATAGTTAAGGGAAAAAGAGTTCAGTGCGTAATAACTTCCCCTCATGTGTATATAAGTCAAATTTTTAGTTGAACGAACTTGTAGAATACGAAAATCGACATTCTTCTATAGTGCATGGGTCTTCGTATGACTTGATCATTTGATTTGATTCTCTTGATTTCAAAGACTTTAGGTCAGTGATAGACTTTCAATTTTGAAATTATCATGATCCTCTTTTTGAGTCTATCATTTGTGTGTGTTTTTTTGCCTTATTAAAACCTTGTCATGTAACAACCTAGTGAGATAAAAACCATAATACAGAAAAAGAGTACAACCACACACATTATCACATTTATTCCTCTGGAAACAATATCTCTTTTGAGAATTGAGCTTAAGATGAATAAAATATTTTGACTTTTATTATAATATCTATGTCTTTAGACTTCTGGTCTATAATTCTCTTTTGACATATACAATAGTTTTTTGGTGTATTTGAAATTCAAACCAAATATCTTTACATACACTCGTCCAATTAATTATGTTGTACATACGAGTTATTAATACTCTTATTATAAAAGAAACTATTATGACTTTCTTTATTGTCATATGAAATAACATCTTTCAATCACGAAAAGATTAGTAACTTTGCTCAAATGACACATTAAATATGGTACTTCAAGACCAAACATATATGAGCATCTTAATATAAATTCCTTTAGGGATCTTTTAAGATAACATCTCATTTTTGAAACACATAAACATATTTCTTCCAAAGTACCATTTTCTATAGCTCTTCAGGAGTTTTGATTATATTCAAATCAATGATTCTATTGATCGATAATCTTTGGATAAATACAAATCATGTATTGATTAACTTCTAATATTTCATATATCTCATAAACATATTTCAATCAAATTGCTACAGTTCCCGGGAACATGATTTTGACATCATCAATCTTTCATGGATTTCATTTTTTAGGGATTATCATTTTCCAGTGGGTCATATAATTCAAGTTCTTCATTTATTACCAGACTGATAAGGAACATGAAAGTAGTTGCATTTGCCACACTAAATTGTATCTCTTCATAATATTTGGTGCAAAGACTCATATATATCCCACTTGTTTTACACATTTTGGTGTATGAACTACTGGTCAAAATATTTCTCTCTTTCATGAGAGTTTATATCTTTGTCTATCATATATTTCTCATTTTTTGTGTAGACTTTTCAATAGACTTTGTTTCATGATCCTCTTTCTCATTTATCATATCAACTGCTACTTTGCATGAACCCCCGATCTGGTCTAAGTATAAGTTGACTCGACCGGTGGTGCAACAATCAAACAAGAATATGCACAACCAATCACTAGTAACTTAAACCAAAACGAGAAGCCACAATATGTATATAAATGATTAACCCGAAGTTCCCGGAACAGATCCAGGTACTTTAGGCCAATCTCCTAAGTACACATATCCTATTAGGCACAACCCGAGGCTTTTCAACCCGACTAAGTAATACCCAATAGTTAAATCGTCTGGACAAAGACTAATAGCATATGGAAATCGTACTTAATGAAACATTCTTTAATACATTATATAATATTATTTCAAAACCATCTTAAATAGATTAACCTCGAGGTTTTCTTTAAACAAACTTTACACTTAAGAATATAAAAAATATTTTTGCAAGTATAATAAAACTACTGCTGGCTAATGTTGTTCATTCTCACCCTAAAGTAAAGGTCTCCCACCTATTGGTTACCTGCATCACAAATGAGTCATGAGTAACTAGTTTACTCAGTGAGTCTAATTCCGCACCCCCAACACATATTAATAGTATCCCGAGCAATCGACACCATTTGAATGCAGAGAAAATATATTTCTTAATTATTGTATATATATAAGGCCTATCATTCCATCGATGTGAATCCTATCTTAAGCATCACCTTCATGTCACCCGCCATTCACTCATATATCAATACACTATATATATATATACTAGACCCGATAAACTACAAAGGTAACCAGAAAAGTTAAGTTTGGTTCAAGCTATAACAACTTAAATCGGTGATAACAACTTAGCTCATGCTCAGTTAATTCTGGTTCTAATCAGTTCACAACTTAGCTAGTGATTCCATGAGGTTGATTCAAACTGAAACTAAAAAAGTCTGAAGCATACAAAGATTTTGACAACTGATCCATGCAGTAGCTTAACCTATCACCAACCGATTCTATTCACACTGATCAGACAACAAGGGCGGAGACCTTACCGGTTTTACTTCAGTGATGGATGAACGTGATTGCTCACTCTCTTCTTGCTAAGAACACGTTCTGACCTTCAAAAAAAATAGATCAAGATTCGGTTCAACTCAGGACATAACAGAGCATGGCTTAGGGTTTACATCAGACATGAAGCTTCCTTAAAACGGATCTGATTAAACTGATCCGAACAAACTGATCTAAGGTCTTACCGGTTCAATACTAGAGATTGATAAGCTGTGAAGTGATCTCATGAATCTTCTGGCCCACCTAATATTTATTCCACACACCACAGTCAGTGATTCAAGGCATAAGAAGGTTGGAAAGGGTCGTCCATGCTCCTGTGTTTAATTCTCTGATTTTTCATGAATTTTTTCTCACATTTTTCTCTAATTTTTCTCTCAAATTCTCACTGATTTTTCTCTGGTTTTTCTTGCAAGTTATGGACAACCAGAAGGAGAGAAGAAGGTGTTTTATAGCATAGCAAGTTGCTTCAGCTGAGGGTTTACTCAGAACAAAGTCAGGCTGTGCACGGAAAAGTGGAGAGCTGCTTCACCACTTTGCAGCCACAAAGCAGCTCACACTTTCCTTTCCTTGAAGAAATCTTCCCAGCCTCATGATTTATTTTAACTTACTAAGAAGGGAAGCAAGCAAACAGGTGCATGTCATGTGACTTAATTACTGAGGAAGCAAGCAGGCTAGAAGGTGCAAGGCATGTGACGGTTCATGAATAATTGTATGAGTTTTGTCAATATTTTCGGATATTTTTGAACTAAATTTTTCTCATCCTTCGAATCTCGTCCTTTTTTCGACTATGCTCGTT
>CAJHQQ010005083.1:0-20663 GCA_905132885.1 Moricandia moricandioides | reverse complement strand
CAAGGATTATCCTTTCCCATCAACCAAAGAGCATCCTAGGGACGCATCACTTGCTTACAAGCCAGAGATTTGGAGATGGAAGTACTTGAGAAAAACAACTTCAACACTCCAAGGAAGTTTCTTTCTAAAACTTTCTTTTGCTATTTCTTACATGTTTCTTTGGCTTGAACCTTTGTCTTGTGTCTAACTTGTTTCCTTTTGATGTAGGAGATACAGATTTGAGGGACAAATCTTTTTAAAGGAGGAGGGGATGATGTAACCATGGCCGAGCCAGCTGATCATCAAACAAAGGACAAACCAGGATGGAAGAAAGGCGAGCATACTGAGCTAAAACCAGATGAAGAGAGTGTGCATGAGCTGAAACCAGCTGAAGTAAGTGATCTGGATGAGCTAAAGTGACACTACACAAGGACGAGCTGAGCTGAATGAGAGTGACACTGAAGCTGCCATGGACCTAGCTGGACAAGTGATTTTGGCCCAAAAGAGAAGATGGATCAGATTTGTTTCTCTCAGCCCAAAAGAAGTTCAAACCCAAAGTTAAGGATCCATTATCTCTTTCTGATGAATCAGCCACGAAATTCAATTCCAAGAAACCATTTGGATGTGTTTTGGATCAAGTTTCCTAAGAAGAAGTATTGCAGCCCATGGAGAGTTCATAACAAATTCATTATGGGTCTGTTTCATGCCAAATTCGACCAGCCCTTTGTTCATTCCATTTCAAGCCCATTCTCACCAAGAATACCAAGAGGGAGTCAGCAAGAAAGTCAAGTTCTTGGTAAGGCAAAGAGACATTCAACAAAACACTTATTCTGGTCCAAAATCAAGTCTACATTCCTAGTTTCTAAATTTCTTGATTTCTACACTTTGTCTTTTCATTTCTACAACTTGTAAGTCCTATATAAGAGGATGCACGACCAGAATAATAGACATTCACCTTTTTTTATAAAAACTCTCTCTAAATCTGTGAATCCCTTGTTCATCTTTGAACATTGATTGCTAGGAGTTCATTCTCTGCAAGCAAAACTTGTCTTTGATCACAATCAGAGTTCATTCTCTTGATCTTAGACACATCTACACAAGTGTTGATCAAACCACAGATCCTCACTGAAGATCATCAACCATTTCGACTTCTATCCATCAAAACCCTCATTATCTATCATCTAAACCATCAGATCAACCTTCAAAGAATCAGGGACAAAAAGGATCTCCTCACCAGGGGTTCATCATCTGGTGTGTCATATCCAGAGTGAAGGGTGCTTAGTTTGGTGTGTAATATCCAAACCATTCACCTAGGAGTATCAAGAGTTCATTCATCCCTCTTGTGTCACCATCCGATCCACACGCCTTGAAGGACTTGAGTCTTTAGATTCGTTCTTGCAAGGATTATCCATTCCCATCAACCAAAGAGCATCCTAGGGACGCATCAAGTGGTATCAGAGCAACTTTGGTTGGGAAGTACTCGTTCTCTCTTTGTTTTTGTTCTTGTTGATTTCTTGTTTCTTTTTGTTAATCGCATCCGTGTAGCATCTTGTGTTTCCCGGTTGTGTTCTTTTGTTATTCAATCCGTGTTCAATCTAAATCAACTTGAATAAGCATTAGAACTCTTTTACCTTAGGGCTGCTCGTGACTGCATGAAAGTTTAGACAAGAATTTTAAACTTTCCTTATTTGATTCAGAACTTGCTAGCGAGTTCATTCTCTGCAAGCCAAAACCTGTCCTTGATCGAAAACAGAGTTCATTCTTTGATCAAGGACAATCTACACAAGGGTTGATCAAACCCAGATCCTCATGAAGATCATCAACCATTTCGACTTCTATCCATCAAAAACCATCATTATCTATCATCCAAACCCATCAGATCAACCTTCAAAGAATCAGGGACAAAAGGATTCTCCTCACCAGGGTTTCATCACCATTCCGTTAGGGCTCTACATCTTAGAGAGTTTGGACCAGTGGACAATAGAATGTACCAACTGGTTTACAAGAAACAGAACTTGAATCTGGACTTTGATGAAGCTTGATGGACTGAGCTGAAGCTTTCTTGAGTTCCAGAGATTAAAGACCTCCTTTATCCTTGAGTTCTGGTGAGATTTTTCCCTCCTGGAAAACTTTTGGACCAGAGGATACAAGGATGGAACAAAAACAGAGTTTGAAAGAGATGATTGAACAGAAACAGATTTGCGGAAGCTTTATAGGTTTTCAGGAGCTTGAGAGCTCTGATACCATGTGAGAATAGATAAATTTAGGTGTGAGAGTGATGTAGAAACAGAGTATGGTCGAAACTAAGAGAAAGAGAATGAAGAGATTAAGTGAGAATCAAAGACAATGCAGTGAAGAGTATGAAAGTATGAGAGTGTTCTTGAGTATCAAAGAGGTGAATTCGTGTGTAACCAGAGAGATTAAGAGAGAATGAGAGACTAAGAGAGTATGGAACCAGAGAATAGTGAAGAAAGAGAACTCCTCTTTGCTTAGAGGTTTCAGAATACACACGGAGTGGCTTTATAGCCAGATTACAACTTGCAACATATTAAACTATTGTTAAAGTACAGATTTACTAAACTAATATTATTGTAGAGTTTCTGATGCTGCCAGGAGGATGCAGCCAAGTTGAATCTCGACCAGAGGGAGTGAGAGTGACAGGAGAGAGAGATGGGCACAGTCTGGTTGGGTGAAAGTGACAGCAGGCTCATCCTCTTATGCACATGTGACTTTTACTCTATTTAAATCCCAACTTGTCTGATCTCTCTCCACGGCCTGATCTCTATTTTTAAACTTCAAATATGCTTCATAAGACTCAGCTGGACGAGTTCCCCACTTGCCTTGACTTCCAAGACACTCTAGGTTAGGATTTGATACTTGCGCGCCAAGACTGTACGGACAGATTCAAACTTGCTCTGGATGCTTCATCTTTGATGCTTGGTCTCTTCACCAGTATTATTTATCTTCATTCTAACAAACAAGTCCTATCCAAGAGAAGAAACCAAACCAAGCAGTGCTCTTGACAAGGGCAAAGGCAAGGTTGAAGCTTCTAGTTCCAGAGCTCGTGATGTCAAGTGCTTCAAGTGCCAAGGAAGAGGACATTATGCCAATGAGTGTACCAACAAGAGAGTCATGTTCTTACTGGAAGATGGAGAGTATACCTCAGGAGATGACAACCCCGAGTCTGACCAAGAAGACACTGAAGAAGAACTTGAAGAAGGACCAGTCCAGGGGAAGCTTTTAGTTGCAAGAAGGCTTCTAAGCTTGCAAAACAAGGCTGAGGAGCTAGAGCAACGTGAGAACCTCTTCTACACCCGGTGCTTGGTCCAAGGAAAAGTGTGCAGCCTCATTGTTGATGGAGGAAGTTGTGTCAATGCTGCGAGTGAAACAATGGTCCAAAAGTTGGGATTGAAGGTTCAAAGCATCCCAAGCCTTACCGTTACAATGGCTGAATGAAGAAGGCACCATGAAGGTTTCAAGTCAAGTTCTTATTCCCTTAGCCATTGGGAGATATGAAGATGAAGTCTTGTGTGATGTGTTGCCTATGCAAGCTGGTCACATACTTCTTGGAAGACCTTGGCAATCAGATAGGCGTGTGATCCATGATGGGTTCACCAACAAGCATTCCTTCTTGTTCAAGGGCAAGAAGACTACTCTGGTTCCCTTGACACCCAAGGAAGTACAACAAGATCAGATTCAACTCCAAAAGAAGAAGGAGATTGATCTAAAACCGGCTGGAACTAAGCAGCCAAACTTCTATGCCAACATGGGTGATATCAAAAGAACTCTCAACTCTAAACAATCAGCTATCTTACTTGTGTTTAAAGAGACTCTATTGAACTTAACTGATTCTACACCGGTGTATCCGAGTGAAATGGTTTCTCTTTTGCAGGAGTTTCAAGATGTATTTCCAGAGGACAATCCCATTGGTTTACCACCTTTGAGAGGGATTGAGCATCAGATAGACTTTGTGCCAGGATCTACACTTCCAAACCGTCCAGCATATAGAAGCAATCCGGTTGAGACCAAGGAGTTGCAAAGACAAGTGGAAGAACAAATGGAGAAGGGCTATATCCGAGAGAGTTTGAGCCCATGTGCTGTACCAGTGCTCCTAGTGCCTAAGAAGGATGGTACATGGCGTATGTGTGTTGATTGTAGATCAATCAACAACATCACAGTGAAGTATCGCCACCCTATCCCTAGACTTGATGATATGCTTGATGAATTGCATGGTTCTTGCATCTTTTCTAAGATTGATTTAAAAAGTGGTTATCATCAGATTAGGATGAAAGAAGGAGATGAATGGAAAACTGCCTTTAAGACTAAGAATGGATTGTATGAGTGGTTAGTTATGCCATTTGGATTAACCAATGCACCTAGTACATTCATGAGGTTAATGAATCATGTTCTTAGATCATTCATAGGCATTTCTGTTGTAGTATACTTTGATGACATCTTAGTATATAGGAAGAACTTAGAAGAGCATCTAGATCATCTTAGGGCTGTCTTGAATACTCTAAGGAATGAGAAGCTTTATGCCAACCTAAAGAAGTGCACCTTTTGTACAGATAACTTGGTTTTTCTAGGCTTTGTTGTGAGTGCAGATGGAGTTAAGGTTGATGAGGAGAAGATCAAGGCAATCAAAGAATGGCCGAGTCCAACTTCAGTAGGGGAAGTGAGGAGTTTCCATGGGCTTGCTGGCTTCTATAGGAGATTTGTGAAGGACTTTAGCACCATTGTGTTGACATGAAGGAATAATAAGGTTAAGGCAATAAGGAACAAGAGAGAGAGGCAAAATCAAGTTAACTTAGGATGCAAGCTTGTTCGTACAACTTGACCTACAAGTCAGTCCGTACAGCTTGCCCTAAGAGTGTCTTGGAAGGCAAGAAAAGGAAAGGGACGAATTTAAATATCTTCTCTGGTCTCCCTAACCTCTGGAATAATATAAACAAGTGTAGACAACTTGCTGGAGCTGTTGGAGCTTTGTGACAAACCAAAGTCACATGATCTGCCAAGGAAGAAAGAAACAAAGAAGCTGTCCCTTTCTGTCCAGCTGAGTGGTCCATGCACGTCCAGAGCATCTTCAGAAGACCAGAGCATCTTCAGAAGACCAGAGCATCTTCAGAAGGCCAGAGCATCTTCAGAAGACCAATTGTTTATTCATTCTTATGTCTGACTTACTCTATTTAAGTATCCTGCCTATGTAACCTAAATCAAGCAAGGAAAACACTTTACTCTCTCTCTCTATACTTCTGCCCACGAAATCAAGCTCCCCTCTCTCATGTTCTTCAGTTTGTTCATCATGTTCTTCCAAAAATCTCTCTGAATCTCTAAAACTTATATGGTATCAGAGCCAAATAAGCTCCTGAAACCTATTCTCTTCACTATTCTCTCTTCTATTCCGCTTATCTCTTTCATTACTCTGATTATTTTCGAAAATCCTTGTCTTTTCCCCTCTGTTCTTGAACTGTTCTTGAGCTGTTCTTGCTGTTCTTGAGCTGTTCTTGCTGTTTCTGATGGAAAACTCAAAAATGGTTGTGATTCCAGTTACTCTTAAGGGAGCTAACTATCTACTGTGGTCAAGGCTTGCCAAGACTGCTCTTGGAGGCAGAGGACTCTGGGAACATGTTGTTGAAGGCAAGACCTCAAAGAAGACCATCCTAGGAGAGGATGGCAAAGAAGTGGTGGTTGTTGCTGATGAAGATGGAAAGAGGGGTCAGGAGGACCTCATGGTGCTATCTATCATTCAGAACAGCCTTGAAGCCTCAATCTTGGAAGCTTACTCCTACTGTGAAACTTCCAAAGAGCTGTGGGACACTCTCCAGAAGGTATATGGCAACATATCCAACATAAGTAGAGTGTTTGAGGTCAAGAAAGCCATCAACAATCTCAGTCAAGAGGACACTGACTTCTCTAAGCATTTTGGGAAGTTCAGATCATTGTGGGCAGAGCTGGAGATGTTGAGACCAGCTACTGTGGATCCTGATGTGCTCAATGAGAGGAAAGAACAAGACAAGGTCTTTGCTTTGCTGTTCACTCTCAATCCTGGTTATAATGACCTAATCAAGCACATCCTAAGGAGTGAGAAGCTTCCATCCCTTGAAGAGGTGTGTGCCCAGATTCAAAAGGAACAAGGCTCAGTAGGTCTCTTTGGAAGCAAAGGCGACTTGGTATTAGCAAACCAAGCTGAAGGAGTTGCAAACAAAGGTTACTTTAAGGCTGAAGACAAGAAGGTGTGGATTTGTGACCATTGCAAGAAGAAGGGTCATGGAAAGGACAAGTGCTGGCTCCTCCATCCTCACCTCAAACCTCAGAAGTTCAGGACCCCTTACAATGATGGAAGAGCCAACTTCTCTGGTGATATGGGTGAACCATCTACTCCAGGAGTCATGCGCCCCTCAAATGGACCTGGAACTGGTGAGGGAAAGGCCTTAGCATCCAGTAACTGCTCAACCTTGAGGACCACTCAAGATGAAGCCATCAAGAGATCTGACATTGAGGCTCTCATCAAGATCCTCAAGGACAACTCTGGTAACACACTTGGTACCTCTTTACATGCTTCACATAGTGGTATCTCCTTGAATGCTTTAGCTGGTTCTAGATTGACAAAACCCTTAGTTATAGATTCAGGAGCTAGTCACCACATGATTAGTGATCTAAACTTGATTAAAAACATTGTTCCTGCCTTAGGAAATGTTATGATAGCCAATGGAGAAAGAGTACCAATTAAAGGGATAGGTGATCTTAGGTTATTTGAAAAAGATTCTAAAGCTTTTTACATGCCTAGTTTCACATCCAACCTGTTATCAGTTAAGAGAGCAACCAATGACTTAAATTGCAAGGTTACCTTCACTCCTAATGATGTCTACTTTCAGGATATTGAAACAAGTAGGTTGCTTGGCAAAGGTGTGACCAAGGGAGACTTGTACTTGCTTGAAGACACCAAGCTTGCATCTGACTTATCTTATGCTTTAAATTCAAGTTTTAATTTACCTAAAGATGTAATGTGGCATGCTAGATTAGGACATCCCCATTCTCGTGCCTTGAACATCATGCTGCCTAGTATTTCCTTTAAGAGTGATTGTGAGGCTTGTATCTTAGGCAAGCATTGCAAAAATGTATTCCCTAGATCAAGTACTATTTATGAAAATTGCTTTGACCTCATTCACTCTGATGTTTGGACTGCTCCATGTGCATCTAGAGAACATCATAGATACTTTGTGACATTCATAGATGAGAAGTCTAAATACACATGGATCACACTGTTGCAATCTAAAGATAGGGTCTTAGAAGCTTTTATAAATTTTGAGAGCTATGTATCTGATGCGTCCCTAGGATGCTCTTTGGTTGATGGGAATGGATAATCCTTGCAAGAACGAATCAAAAGACTCAAGTCCTTCAAGGCGTGTGGATCGGATGGTGACACAAGAGGGATGAATGAACTCTTGATACTCCTAGATGAATGGTTTGGATATTACACACCAAACTAAGCACCCTTAACTCTGGATATGACACACCAGAACTCGGCACACTTCTTTTAGAGAGAGAGAGAGCCGCAAAAGATGAATAACTTGTATAGAAAAGAATCGATGAGTACAATAGGGCATAAGGCACCCTTTAAATAAGAAAACCAGAGACATGCCTCTAGGGTTTTCGACCAAGAAACAAAAAAGGAAAGAAAGCAAAACTATAGTTTATAAGTTAAATGAAATAAAAATGCACTTCTATTAGTCTTGGACCGAGTGTAGCACTTAGGTGATTTGTAGACATGTTGTGGCCTCGTTAAAAACCTTCCTTCTAGAAAACCTCTGTTAGAATAAAGTGATTTAGTGTCTGGTTTGTTGAGAGAAATGAAGAACAGCAAGAACATGAGAGAGAGAAGGAGAAATTCGTGGGGAAGACAAGAGAGAGAGAGAGGAAATCTATTTCCTTGCTTAATGTGTTTATGGGAACAACCCATAAATAGGGAAACAATAGGCAAGTAGACAGAAGAGAAAATAATAAAGAAATACATCAGAAACAGCCAAATTGGCTCAGCCAGCAGCAGAGAAAGGGACAGGTCTATAGTGGTCCCAATTCTTCAGCTCACATGTGACTTGCCTTTGTCTTCTTATTCCAACAGCTCCATTGACCAATTCAAATTATTTCAGAGCCTCTTGGATACTTAGACACGAAATCCCTTCCCCCTTGCTTGCCTTGCAAGATAGGTTAGGTTAGGATATGTTTTATAGTACCGACAGACCACTTTCTCTGCTCGGATGATCTTCTTGTATCTTCAAACATTCTTATTTCTTCTTCATGTCAACACTCCCCCTCAAGCTTTACCATAGAGACTGGTCAAGCTTGGAAACCATGAAGAACTCCCTCATTAAAACCTTAGTCTGAAAAACCCAATGGGACAAAAACACACCAAGGAAAAAGAGTAGAGAACTTCATGGCAAGAGGATCAGTGACAAGTGAGGTCTATGAGTCCAAGTTTTGAATGAATGAACTCACAGACTTTGGTGCTTGCTCCTTTGGTGAAAATGTCAGCTAGCTGGTCTTCACTTCTAGTGTAGCAAGGGAGGATGATTTGTTGCTCCACAGCTTGTCTAACCTTGTGGCAGTCTACTTCAATGTGCTTGGTTCTTTCATGGAATACTGAGTTGCTGGCAATGTGAATGGCAGCTTGATTATCACAATGCATTGTGATTGGTGATGTAACCTCAATACCCAAGTCTTTAAGCAGTCCTTTGATCCACACAAGTTCATTTGTGAGCTTCCTCATTGCTCTATACTCTGCCTCAGCACTTGAACATGAAACCACCTTCTGCTTTTTGCTCTTCCAAGTCACCAAGTTACCTCCAATGAATGTACAGTACCCTGTGGTTGATCTCCTATCAACTCTATCTCCTGCCCAATCAGCATCACAATATCCTACAATCTCAGTGCTTCCATTGCAACCCATCCACACTCCTTGACCAGGAGCTTCTCTTAGATATCTCATGATCCTCTCCACCATGTTCCAGTGATGAACCTTAGGAGCTTGCATGTGCTGGCTCACTTGGTTCACAGCAAAGCAAATGTCTGGTCGAGTGATAGTTAGGTAAATCAGCTTCCCAACCATCCTTCTATACTTCCTGACATCTTCATATGGTTTGTCCTCAAACTCCCCCTCTCGTAGCACCTTGTATCCATCTTCAAGGGGAGTCTTAGCTGGTATTCCTCCAAGGTTTCCTGCCTCACTCAACAGATCCAGTGCATACTTCCTTTGAGACAGGAAGAGTCCATCCTTGGATCTACACACTTCAATTCCAAGAAAGTACTTAAGCTCTCCAAGATCCTTGATGTCAAACACTGATTTGAGAAAGGCTTTGGTGGCTTGAATTCCTTCCTTGTCGCTTCCTGTGATGGATGATATCATCTACATACACCAAGATAACAACAATGCCTTGTGGACTGGTGAGGGTGAAGAGGGTATGATCAGCTTCAGACTTCACAAATCCCCTTCCATTGAGAGTGGTGCTCAGCTTGTGATACCAAGCTCTTGGTGATTGCTTCAGCCCATAGATTGCTTTTTTCAGTCTCAATACATTCCCTGGTTTGACTAGGTGTTCTAAACCAGGAGGAGGATGCATGTACACTTCATCTTCTAACTCTCCTTGCAGGAAAGCATTCTTCACATCCATTTGCCACAAATCCCATTCCAAATTGGTGGCAAGTGATAAAATGATCCTAATGGTGTGAAGCTTTGCTACTGGTGCAAAGGTATCAATATAGTCTTCTCCATATGTCTGAGTAAATCCTCTTGCAACCAGCCTTGTCTTGCACCTTTCCACCTTTCCATTTGCCAAATACTTGATGGTAAAAACCCACTTGCTTGTCACTGCCTTTTTCCCTTTTGGAAGCTCAGCCTCATACCAAGTGTCATTGACCACCATTGCATTGATCTCATTTCCAACAGAGTCTCTCCACTCTTTATGTTCCATAGCTTCTTCATATGACCTTGGGATATACTCCTGATCCAGTTCACAAATGAACACTTGATGTTCTTGTGGATATTGAGCCAAGGAACATACTGCTTGAATAGGATGAGCAACCGCTTGAGAGTTGAAGTAGACTCTGGTGTTAATCCAATTTGAAGGATCCTTCTTCAGTCTTGTACTTCTTCTCAAAGGCTGAACCTCTTCTGATTTTTCTTCTTCATCAGATTCTACCTCATCAGGTTGAGAGACTGATTCTTGTTGCCTTTCATCCTGATCATGAGCTTCTGTGCCAGTATCTGATTCATGTTGATTGCCCCCTTCAGGATCAGGATGAATGTCCTCCACAACTTCATTAACCCCATCTTCATCAACTACAATTTCTGGACCAGATGCTGCTTTAGGTGGACACACCCTTGTTTCCTGGTTCTCCCGAGGCATGCTAATACCAAGGTTCTCCAATATCATCCTTAGACTGGTGGCTTTTTCTGATGATTGAGATAGATCTTTCAAGTCATCCCAACTCTTCTCCTCATAGTATCCCTTAGTCTCCACAAATTTCACATCTCTTGAGACTAAAACCCTCCTTGTCACTGGATCATAACACTTATACCCCTTTTGTGTTGGAGAATATCCAATGAACATAGCCTTTGAGCTTCTGGCATCTAACTTGCTCCTCTGTTCCCCTGGTGTCAAGACAAAGCAGAGGCAGCCAAAGACACGCAAATGATCCAATGATGGCTTGTTGTTGTTTAGTACCTCAAATGGAGACAGGTCACTGAGTATCTTAGTAGGGATCCTGTTGATAAGATAACAAGCAGCCATCACAGCATCACTCCAAAATCTCTTTGGGACATTAGTATGGAACATCATTGACCTTGCTACCTCCATCAGATGCCTATTCTTCCTCTCAGCTACTCCATTTTGTTGAGGAGTATAAGGACAGCTTGTCTGGTGTATGATCCCATGTTGAGCTAGATATTGCTTGAATGCTTGACTTGTGTACTCTCCACCATTATCTGACCTAAGGATTTTGAGTTTGGCACTGAAATGATTGGTGACATGGGTCTGGAAATTCTTGAAAGCTTCAAGCACTCTATCCTTAGACTGAATCAGTGTCACCCAAGTGTACTTAGACCTCTCATCAATGAAAGTCACAAAATATTTGTGATTCTCTCTGGAAAGACATGGAGAAGTCCACACATCAGAATGAACAAGGTCAAAGCACTTCTCATAGATTGTGCTGGACCTTGGAAAGACTGTCCTACAATGCTTCCCCAAGATACATGCTTCACACCCATCATTTCCAAACACCACACCAGGAAGCATCAGATTTAGAGCTCTAGCATGAGGATGTCCCAATCTGGCGTGCCATGTATTGCCATCAACCCCAGTAGATGTACTGACCATGCATATAGAAGGAGATGTTTCTGTCCTTTGGAGATGATAAAGCTCCTCATGGCTGTGTCCTCTTCCAATCACCTGCCCTGTCTTTAGATCTTGAAACTCAACATCATCAGGTCTGAAGACAACTTGACAACTCAAATCAACTGTGGCCTTCCTTACTGATAACAGGTTAGAAGTAAACTGAGGCATGTATAAGGCAGATGATTCTCTATCAAACAGCTTAAGGTTCCCTATCCCTTCTATCTTAACCTTATCTCCATTTGCTATAATCACATTCCCTGAGGCAGGCTTGACATCACTAATCAGATTCCTATCACTAATCATATGGTGACTAGCTCCTGAATCTATAATGATGGGTTTAGAGTCAAGAAAATGTGTACCAGCCTTCTTGGATGAGATAATGGCCTTGGCAGCCTTGATGAATTCATTCAAGTCACTCCTGGTCACTAGACCATCAATTCTGGTCGCCCCATCCTTACTTTTCCATGTTCCTCCTTCATTTGAATCACTAATGAAAGCTGAATACATGGTTTTCCCTTCAATCATTTGATGCTCAATCTTCTTGAGAAAACTTCTGACCAACTTAATATCCATCGCTCTTGGCTTCAGGTTCTTTCTTCTATGTTGTTTCTTATCTTTCTTATACCCTGGAAACAACACCACTCTTCCTTTATTACTTGGAATGTTCTTTGTTGGGTGAGCAAGCTTCTTTTCCTTCTCAAAGAGTGTGTGAGTGACTTGTTCTTTCTGGATAAGAGGACACACATCATCCACACTAGGAAGCTTATCTTCTCTCAGAACATGCTTGATAAGCTGGTTAAATGAAGGCTTTAGAGTCAGTAGCAGACTAAAGACCATATCTTGTTCTTGTCTTTCTCTGATGACTTCAGGATCACTAGAGCTTGGTCTAAGCATGTTAAGCTGTGACCATAAGCTCCTAAACTTCCCAATATGCTGGTTGAACTCGCCTTCATCTTGTTTCTGGTTGTTGATAGCTTGTTTGACTTCTGATGTGATCATGGACCGGATCACTAAGGAGAACAAGGAGAGTCTAGATGAGCCACATGAAGCTACATTGCACCAGCAGCCTGGTGATGATGCTCTAGCCATTCCTGAAGATCCCATGACTCGTTCCAGAGTCAAGAAGCTCAAAGAGAATGTTGTTGGATTACTCACTTCACATCCACAACAAGAAAGTCTTGGACAAGGTCTGATCCGAGATGTCTTGATCACCATTCAAGCCATCTCTACATCAAGCTGAGTTAGTGTCTAAGCAAGACATGGGGTGCGTGCTCTTTTCCTTGCTTTTGGTTTTGTCCCATGAGGTTTTCTGGAGGAAGGTTTTTAACGAGGCCACAACTTGTCTTCACATCACTTAGGCCCTATCTCGGTCCAAGACTAAAAGAAGTTTACATTTTATTTCATTTTAAAGCTTATGTTAAATTTAAACTATAGTTTCCTTTTTGCTTAATGTCGAAACCCTAGAGAGCATGTTCTCTGGTTTCTCCTTATTTAAATGGGTCTCTAAACCCTATTGTACTCATCCAGCTTTTTAATAAACAAGTATCTTTTCTCCTTGACGGCTCTCTCTCTAGAAAGTGTGTCGAGTCTGGTGTGTAGTATCCAGAGACCTAAGGGTGTCTAATTTGGTGTGTCATATCCGAGTTATTCATCTAGGAGTATCAAGAGATCATCCATCCTTCTTGTGCCACCATTCAATCCACAAACCTTGAAGAACTTGAGTCCCTGATTCGTTCTTGCAAGGATCTATCCATTCCCATCAACCAAAGAGCATCCTAGGGACGCATCAACTTCAAACACCCTGCTTAGATTAGATATGTTGCCATACACCTTCTGAAGTGTATCCCACAATTCCTTGGAAGTTTCACAGTAGGAGTAAGCTTCCAGGATAGATGCCTCAAGGCTGTTTTGAATGATGGACAACACCAGAAGATCCTCCTGATCCCATTTTCTATCATCAGCCAGCACCACTTCTTTACCATCCTCTCCTAGGCTGGTTTTCTTTGGAGGTTTGTCATCACACACATGTGACCAGAGACCTCTTCCTCCAAGAACAGTCTTGACAAGTCTAGACCACAAGAGATAGTTAACTCCCTTGAGAGTAACTGGAATCACCTCCATTTTCGAATTTTCTATCAAGAACACCTCAAGAACAGCTCAAGAACAGCTATTATCCAGAGGGTAAAAGAGTGTTTCTAGGAGAAATTTTTAAAAATCAGAATGAAACAGAACAGATTTGCGGAAGTAATGTAAGAGAATGATGAGAATAAGATCTCAAGAGCTTATTTGCTCTGATACCATGTTAGAATAAAGTGATTTAGTGTCTGGTTTGTTGAGAGAAATGAAGAACAGCAAGAACATGAGAGAGAGAAGGAGAAATTCGTGGGGAAGACAAGAGAGAGAGAGAGGAAATCTATTTCCTTGCTTCATGTGTTTATGGGAACAACCCATAAATAGGGAAACTATAGGCAAGTAGACAGAAGAGAAAATAATAAAGAAATACATCAGAAACAGCCAAATTGACTCAGCCAGCAGCAGAGAAAGGGACAGGTCTATAGTGGTCCCAATTCTTCAGCTCACATGTGACTTCCCTTTGTCTTCTTATTCCAACAGCTCCATTGACCAATTCAAATTATTTCAGAGCCTTTTGGATACTTAGACACGAAATCCCTTCCCCCTTGCTTGCCTTGCAAGATAGGTTAGGTTAGGATATGTTTTATAGTACCGACAGACCACTTTCTCTACTCGGATGATCTTCTTGTATCTTCAGACATTCTTATTTCTTCTTCATGTCAACAAAGAGCAGGCAAGTTGGCTGAATAGAATACATTAAAAGTCACATGCTGCCCTAAAGGTTGGGACCACTCCAGAGAGGTCACTTTCATGGTCCAGACCTGGAGAAGACCATCATATTTTATTCTTATTCTTCTTGTCTTGATTAGTCTCTGAATGTCTTTAAATAATGTTGTTTGTAACCCAAAGAAAGCAAGGAAACAATTTCCTCATTAATCTATTCTCTCAGTTCTCTCTCTCTCTCTCTCCTTTATCTCTCACGAATTCCTTCCTCTCTCTCTCCCTAGTTCTTCATTTTCTTCATGTTCTTCCTGTTCTTCAGCTTCTCTACCTAAACCAGACACTAAAACCACTTATTCTAACATGGTATCAGAGCTACAAAGCTCTTGAAACCTTCTCTACTTCCGCAAAGTACTCTGTTCTAAGTCTCTGGTCGAAATTTCTTCAAGTCTCACCCTATTTACCCAGTGGTTAATAGCAAGAGAAGATGGAGAACACCAAACTTGCGACCATTCCTGTGACTCTGAAGGGGATGAACTACCTTTTATGGTCCAGATTGGTGAAAACTGCCCTTGGAGGAAGAGGTTTATGGAGCCATGTCTCAACTGAAGAAGCCCCAAAACAGACCATCCAAGGAGAAGATGGAAAAGAGATAGTTGTGGTGGATGAAGGCAAATGGGTTCAGGAGGATCTCATGGTGCTTTCTCTTATCCAAAACTCTCTGGATCCAGCTATTTTAGAAGCTTATTCATACTTGTTGAGAAGCTTCTTGTGATCCTAGAGCTTGGTGTTATTCAAGAGGAGAAGCAACCAGGGTTTGAGAAGCTATGTACTGAAGGAAGAAGCAATGATCCAAGGCGGCTTCAAGTGTTGAGGTGATTGGAGTATTGCAATGAGTTCCCACATGGTTCAAGAAGCCGGTTGTTATCCTAGAAGAAGAAGCAACCAAGTCTCACAATAGACTTAATGTGAAGTGTGATCTGGTTGTCCAAGCACTTAATCTAACAAGACGGTTAGATGAAAGGGGGAGAGACCAAGATCATCATGGAGGAAGCACACATAGAGTTTTAGTGTGGTGCTAGTGAAGTGATGCACGGTTAAGGCATCACATGAGGGCCATGATCCAGGGTCTTTGTGTGTCCATCACACTGATGAGAACACAAAGACCCACTGGCCAATCCCTAGGCCTTGTAAGCCTCTACTCTTTTCCTTATGAGGGTTTTATCCCTAAGGATGGTTTTCTCTCATAAGGTTTTTAATGAGGGAGTTCTTCAAGGTTCCAAGCTTGACTTAGGATCACTAGAGTCAAGCTTGAGGGGGAGTGTTAACTTGAAGAAGAGGAATGGTAGTGAGAGAGAGAGATGGTCAAGTGCAATATTAGGGTTAGAGCTCCGGGAAAGCAATGGTGTGCTTTAGGAGTGTCTAAGAAGATCAAGGAGTGATCTAAGGCTGGTGAAAGGTTAGGGTCAAGTCAAGGAATGACTTAGACACCATTTGGGAAGAGATGAAGTAGTGTGCAAGTTTAGGGTTAGGGCTTGTATGGATTTGGTACGGACGGATGTACTCGGACCGTACGGATCCATACAAGACCAAAGGACCTTAAGTTGCATAAACTTCACTCTAGAGATGAACCATTTGAGCTAAAGGAAATATAGGGTTTGGTGTTACTATTGAGATTACTTGGGTCACAAGGAACTAAAGGTTACTTGTGACACAAGGTGATAAACCAAACCAGAAAAGTGATATTCAAAATGTGGTGAGCTTGTGGTGTGGTATTATGGACGTTGGGAGTGTGTGTAAAGGCAAGGAATATGCCTCAGCATCTTAAGAGATAAGAAACCAGGCTGGAAAGGTAAAGGTGATAAAGGTGCTTTACCTTTCCATGCCTTATCCTCCCAAAAGCTCCCAAAAGCTCATCTTGGCCGTTTAATTCAAATGGGAAGCATCTCAGCCATCCATGCTCTCCTCTCCACGCCAACTTGCATCAGATATGACCAAGACCAGTCAACTCTCCATCTAGACCATCCATTCTATCAAGTGTTTCTATCCATAGGATTTAGGGTATTAGCATAGACTCTTGTAAGAATATAAAAGCATGTGTATGCTCTCTTGTAAGGGTTAAGCGAGTGAGGAGGCACAATGCCTCTCCTCCTTCATGAATGAAAAGATAAAAGCTTAGAGAAATAATATCAGTGTGTTCTTGATTAGTTTCCCTTAGTCTACCCCTTTCTTATACTCTAAATCTCTCCATAATCTCTCAAAGTCTCTAGTTTCTAATCAAGTTCATACTTTTGTTTCATCAGATTTCTTTCTTTACCAAACCAACTATCTAATCTCGTTTTCCCTCTCAAACACACACAAACAGAGTTGTTAGAACTCTTAAAAACAACAATACTGTGAAAGCTCCAAAGACTTATGGGAAACTCTCTACAAGGTTTATGGAAACATTTCCAACCTTACTCGAGTTTTTGAAGTGAAGAAGGCCATTAACTCACTCAGTCAGGAAGATATGGATTTCACAGCTCACTTTGGTAAGTTCAGGTCACTTTGGGCTGATTTGGAGATGCTCAGACCACACACAGTCGATCCAGCAGCTCTGAATGAGAGGTGTGAGCAGGACAAGGTATTTGGGTTACTCCTCACCCTCAGTCCAACCTACAATGACTTGATTAAACATATACTGAGAGCTGACAAGTTACCAAGCCTGGAAGAAGTATGTGCTCAGATACAAAAGGAGCAAGGATCCCTTGGTCTATTTGGAGGCAAAGGTGAGCTGGTCATGAGCCACCAAGCTGAAGGACCAGTAGCAAACAAGGGAGTTTACAAGCAGGATGATAGGAAGGTCTTGATATGTGATGATGTGATCATGGACCGGATCACTAAGGAGGAAAAGGAGAGTCTAGATGAGACACATGAAGCCACATTGCACCAACAACTTGGTGATGATGCTCTAGCCATTCCTGAAGGTCCCATGACTCGTTCCAGAGTCAAGAAGCTTATGCGTCCCTAGGATGCTCTTTGGTTGATGGGAATTGATAAATCCTTGCAAGAACGAATCAGAGACTCAAGTTCTTCAAGGCGTGTGGATTGAATGGTGACACAAGAGGGATGAATGATCTCTTGATACTCCTAGATGAATGATTTGGATATGACACACCAAACTAAACACCCTTAAGTCTCTGGATATGACACACCAGAACTCGGCACACTTCTTAGAGAGAGAGAGAGCCGTCAAGATGAATGTAACTTGTTTATTAAAAGACTGGATGATTACAAGAGGGTGTAGAGAACCCTTTAAATAAGAAACCAGAGACAAATCCTCTAGGGTTTCGACATTAAGCTAGAAAAGGAAAGAAATGAAACTATAGTCTAAACTTAACTTAAGCTTAAAATGAAATAAATATGTAACTTCTTTGAGTCTTGGACCGAGATAGGACTTAGGTGATATGTAGACAAGTTGTGTGTTGAATAAGCTGATTAATGATAGAGGAAGCATAGAGGATTTGGGAGGAATTGAGTTTGTGGTGTCCGTACAATTGGCCGTACAAAGGCCGTACAATGGCCGTACACCCAAACTCACCTTGAAGGTTAAATTACCCGGGGAACAAGTAACTCGACCAAGAGTAACCCTTACTACTTACCACGCGGGAAGCTTGACCAAGAGGATAAGAGAGGCGCGTCTGACAGGCTGGCTCATGGCTGGAAAGGAAGAGCATCTGGTCAAGATCACTTTTGGCATCAAACGTGTAGAGCCTCTGGTCCAAGTATTTCAAATAAGCGCTCCACCCCGGCTTGACTTCACATGCTTTGGTCTTTGTTAACGTTGAAACCTTATCCTTATCTCCTCTATATATTGTAATGCTTGCTTACCATTAATCATAACGAGTATTTTTCAGTCTCTCTCTCTTGTTTATCTCTCTACACTCTCTCATGGTTTCTCTCAAGTCTACCCGGATCTCTCTTCACTTTCTTGTCTAAGTCTCTCTATTCTCTCGATCCTTCACTCTTTCTTCTGTTTATACTCAAGATTCTTTCAAGATTTCATGGTATCAGAGCCAGGTTACGTTAAATCTGGGTTGTGATTGTTGAAGAACTCAAGAACACATTTTTTGATCCGGAAATCACAAGATGGAGAACACCAAGACTACAGTCATTCCGGTTACTCTAAAAGGTGGGAACTACTTGTTATGGTCTCGTGTGGTGAAGACCGCCGGTGGGGAGCAAGGGCCTGTGGAGTCATGTTGATGCGTCCCTAGGATGCTCTTTTGGTTGATGGGAATGGATAATCCTTGCAAGAACGAATCAAAAGACTCAAGTCCTTCAAGGCGTGTGGAATGGATGGTGACACAAGAGGGGATGGATGATCTCTTGATACTCCTAGATGAATGGTTTGGATATTACACACCAAACTAAACACCCTTAGGCTCTGGATATGACACACCAGACTCGGGCACACTTCTTTAGAGAGAGAGAGAGCCGCAAAGATGAATAACTTGTATAGAAAAGGTTGCGTGAGTACAATAGGGTATAAGGGACCCTTTAAATAAGAAAACCAGAGACATGCCTCTAGGGTTTTCGACAAAGAACCAAAAAAGGAAAGAAAGCAAACTATAGTTTATAAGTTTAAAATGAAATGAAAATGCACTTCTATGAGTCTTGGACCGAGTGTAGCACTTAGGTGATTTGTAGACATGTTGTGGCCTCGTTAAAAACCTTCCTCCTGGAAAACCTCGTGGGACAAAACCAAAAGCAAGGAAAAGAGCACGCACTCCATGTCTGCCTAGACACTACCTCAGTTTGGTGTAGAGATGGCTTGAATGGTGATCAAGACATCTCGGATCAAACCTTGTCCAAGACCTTCTTGTTGTGGATGTGAAGTGAGTAATCCAACAACATTCTCCTTAAGCTTCTTGACTCTGGAACGAGTCATGGGACCTTCAGGAATGGCTAGAGCATCCTCATCAAATGGTTGATGCATTGTGGCTTTGTGTTGCTCATCTAAACTCTCCTCATTGTCCTCCTTAGTGATCCGGTCCATGATCACATCATCCCCTCCCTCTTGAAAAGGATTTGTCCTCAAATCAGGTCCATCTACAACAAAAGGAGCCAAGTCAGTGACATTGAAGCTATTTGATACATCGTACTTACCTTGGAGATCAAGCTTGTAGGCATTGTCATTGATCTTGTGGATGATCTCAAAGGGTCCATCAACCCTTGGCATCAGTTTGGACTTCCTCTCGTTGGGGAACCTATCCTTCCTTAGGTGCAACCAAACTTGGTCACCAACTTCAAAGGTCCTCACACGTCTCCCCTTGTTTGCTTGCTTCTCATTAAAGCTTGGTCTTCTGCTCAATGTTTGTCTGGCCTTCTCATGAATCTGTTGAACCAACTCGGCTTTCTTCTTGCCATCTAGACTTGTCCTTTCACACTCAGGTAAAGGCATTAGATCCAAAGGAGAGGTGGGATTGAACCCATAAACAATTTCAAATGGTGGAATACTTAGAAGCAGAATGCATAGCATGATTGTATGCAAATTCACAATGTGGCAAGTATTATTCCCATGTTCTCAAGTTCTTTCTTAATGAATGCACGCAGGAGTGTTCCTAATGTCCTATTAACTACCTCAGTTGCCCCATCAGTTTTGTGGATGACATGTAGTAGAGAACAAAAGCTTAGTGCCTAACTTAGACCAAAGTGTCTTCCAAAAGTAAACTAAGAAACTTAGTGTCCCCATCAGAAACTATGGTTCTAGGCATGCCATGCAAACGTACAACCTCCTTTAAAGAACAAGTTAGCTATATGCAATGCATCATCAGTCTTATGACATGCTATGAATGTGCCATCTTAGAGAACCTATCAACAACAACAAAGATAGAATCCTTTCCAGTCCTAGTTGTAGGCAAACCAACAATGAAATCCATAGAAAAGTCATTCCAGGGATGGTGTGGGAATAGGGTAAAGGAGTATACAAACCTGGTTTTGAACTTGGGACTTGGCATGCTTGCAAGTAGCACACCTTTCACATATCCTCTCCACATCTCTCTTCATGTGAGGCCAATAGAAGTGATCCTGTAAAACTTTTAAGGTCTTGGCAATCCCAAAGTGCCATTAGACTGCCCCCATGGGATTCCCTGACAAAAAGATCTCTCAAAGAGCAATTAGGCACACACAATCTATTGTCATAGAACAAGTAATCATCCTTTCTAAAGTAATGCCCTGAGGCAAACTTAGCACATGAAGCATAAGCTTCCTTGAAGTCATGTTCAGTATCATACATGTCTTTTATCTGCTCAAATCCAAGTATCTTAGCATCTAGAGTGGTCAAGAAGAACATACCTCCGAGATTAGTTGCATCGCAACTACATTTCCCTTACCTTGTTTATACTTGATCACGTATGGGAAGGTCTCAATGAATTCAACCCACCTTGCGTGTCTCTTGCTAAGCTTACTCTGCCCTTTTAGATACTTGAGGGACTCATGATCAGTGTGGATGACAAACTC
>CAJHQQ010005082.1:0-20690 GCA_905132885.1 Moricandia moricandioides | reverse complement strand
ATTTGCATTCTTATGATTTTAATAGAATAGATTCAGATGGTAATTGCATTTTTTTAATAATTTCAAAATACCATTAAAGTTCGTTGATCTATCATTATGTTTACTTTAATATATTTGCATTCTTCTCATTTTAGATTTTCTTGATTCAGATTTTGTTGATTTTAAATAATATTTAAATATTTTGTTAACTCATTTAACTTTTACATTCTTACCTTCTAGTTTTTTTTTATGATTTTATCATTTGTTGAACTTAAAAACCATATCATGATTTTGTTGACTCAGTTAACTTATACGTACTTGTAAATATATGTTTTGTCAGAAACAAATGTTAAGACTATTCGAATGAAATCTATTTATTTTTGAATCTTTTCAAGACTATAAAATTTTAAGACATACAAAAATTTAATTTTTAAATATATATATATAATTCATTAGAGAACTTTCTTATTTAGTAAATGAATCTTAGCTATTTTTAATATCAATAAATTTTCAACTTAATAATTAAATAAAAAAATCTTGCAATATTCTCATATACTCTTTCTTATAAGAATTAATGATTTTATTTGATTATTTGCATTTTTATATTAGTAATAAATGCTTAAAACGAAATTAAATTTTATTAAAATCTACAAGATCTAAAATCAAACAAATATTGTATGTCAAAATTCAGATTTTTAAATAATTTGACCAGATTACTTAATTTAATTTCAAAAGCATCTATATAAAGAACAACCATTCTTAGATTATTCACTAAAGAGAAACAAAAATCTGGTCTCCTCATTGCAAACATAAAATGAAGTCTTCAACATTGCACTTTGTTTTTCTTCTCATAATCATTTCTTTCATTGTTAATGTTCAATCTACACGTAAGTTTTCTTTTTATAAAATATTTGTTATAATACGATTATAATACCATTATTTTATTATATAATAATTATAAAGTTATTATAAACATGATTATCAGGAAATTTGGATGATTCTAGCGATTGTGATTTCAAAAGACCATGTCAAAATAAATAAGATTGTTATGAGAGTTGTGGAGTAAACAAACCGCCTTTTAGAATTTCTTTGTGTGAACCTTATGGAAGCTCACGTGTATGTTGTTGTATCTAAGAATTTATGATCTAACTAGGTAGACCGCACATACATGTATGGATATTAATAAAATTATAAAATTGTATGCATTGCACTTATCGGTAATAGAATAAAAGACATTATATATTATAAAATAAAGCATATCATATATTATGATGTATATGTATGTAATAAATATTATAGCAAATTAATTGTATGATAAAACAGTCATTAAATATGTTCAATGAAACAAAATTAATTATTTATTTTTCAAAATAATTTAAATTAAATAGAATGAAATATAAAATTGACAATACAAATAAACAGATATTGCGAGAATAACAACTCCAACATAATTTAGTTAAGACCACGACCATTACTCGAGCCTCCCAAATAATACTCCGAATGGCTTGCATTATCAATCATGAACATAATGCCACCTAATTATTACTATGTAAAATTTAATATGTTATATTTTTGGAAATATATAACTTACCTTGACTACAAGTTATTAACCTCCGTTAAATCAGGGTTCCGAAAGAACGTGGTAGTATAATAGTAACTCAACATGGAGGTAAATATAATTATGCATATTATTATGGAGTTGATTTCATATTCATATACCTACAACACAAAAAAAAACATTTGGGAAATCTTCAATATGCAATCAACGTAATAGTTATATACATATTTCTTTTTCTGATTATTAATAACAAAAACCTTATTGGTCAAACTAAATTCCAATTTTACCTATTTCTTTACATTCAATAACATTTACACTAAATAAAACTAGATGTTAGGACATGTAATTTATATGTATACATATATTAACTATTAATTGATATCTATGATGGCACTAACGTGGTGTTTTTGTCTTGCCTCACTTTTACCATTAATCAAGGATCAAGGATTGCTAGTCTGAAAAACTTGAGTCTCAAGCTTCTTCACATGTGTACTGAGTGCTTCAAACTTGTCATTCATATTAGTGTACATAGTATCAATCTTCCTTTACGTCCATTGCCAACGTATGCTGTCTTTTAAGAACCTTATAAATCATGGATTCCAGTTTGCTTTCCTGAATTGATGGAGCATGAATCTGATAAGAAGAGACTCCATAATTTCATGTCACGCCACTGTTGTTTTGGTTGAAGGGTTTTTGGTACAGCAAGTTTTGTTTTTTTCTAAAATTATTCTTTGGCCAACGCCACTGAAGTTTCTGTTGCCACTCTTTATCCCAAACTTCTAACTCTCAAAACCAATATCACTAATGTAGCTCACATCCTACTCGTCGCCTCTATCACTGTTGACATCTATAACCTCCATATCTTCCGCGAAGGTTACCTGTTTTCTGAAGTTTATGAACACTGTCCAGCTTTGTCTTAACCTCAGCATTCTGCTCCATATCCAAACTATCAGCCGGTTTCTTCCTCTCATAATCAGTGTTCTTGGTGCTATTGCTAGACGCCAAGTTCTTAATAAGTCTCATATCTTCTTCTGGATTCCTTTTGCTGAAATTTCCCTCACTATTTGTGTCTAAATCCATCTCATAAACCAAGGCGAGACCTCTGAAAAAGGTACCTAGCAGTTGAACCTCGTTAAATCCATGGTGTGGACAATCTCTCAGGTATGACGTGAATCTGATCTGGGAGCTCTTGAAATATTGTGCAGGCCCATAAGTAAACATCGAGATCATGTTTCTCAAGTCTTTAGATCTTTAATCATCAAAGAAGTTACGCATGAAGGCGTTCTTGATGGCAGTACAAGATGTAAGAGATCATGATGGTAGTTTCTTAAGTTAATATGAAGCACATCCAGAAAGTGAGTACTTAAAGAGCTTTCAAAGAAGGTATTTGATAGTGTCTGATATTTACCACTATTGTGCCATGATATCAGCCATATTTAAACTCTATTATTTCTTTTTGGAGTACATTTTAGAGTCCTTTAAGGTTTAGGTACGTTCTGGAGAACTGATAGGGCATGATATTTACCACTATTGTGCCATGATATAAGCTCTATTTAGAGTCTATTATATGTATTTGGAGTATGTCTTAGAGTATTTTCAGGTTCAGCTACGCTTCTGGAGAACTTTGGTGATTATGGAGCTTTTAGAGATGCAGAACTTGGCAGATGCATCCGATGTTTAGCTATGGATGGAGACCTTCCTACGGTGAGATTGAGCTGATCTTTCGATAGAAGATATAGCTTTGATTTAAATTTCCAATGCCACCGCTTTGAGATCAATCATGATCTTCTAGCATAAATTATGCTCGTTTTACTGTAGAGTGGTATGTCTGCCTCGCGAGAGGAAGCTGTGGAGAGATGAATGAGTGTCGATCAACGGCCCAGCCTTGTTGTTGATCGATGGTGATCCAAGAAGACATGCCCAAATTTTTTTATGGGCGACTTAAGCCCAAAATCTACCACAAATTACCAGAATACCCATGGACGACCTAAACCCCTATTTATATGTTTTAAGCCATTGTTGACAGTGACACTATGAAAGCTTTCTTTTATTCATTGTTCTAGGGTTAGGGGAGAAGGGAGAAATTCCTTCAGAGTCCTCCTGGAACTCCTTTGATTTTATATTATATCTATTCTATTCATCTATGATTTATGTGAGAAAGATCATGTCTAAGTAGATCTCTTGTTAGGTTTTGGGTTTATAAATGGTATTGATGGATTAGCCAAACAATAGAATTTCTAGGGTGATTATTAGATCTATCGATAGAATTGTGTTTATTGGTTGTGTTCTAGAGTAGCTAACTAGAACCCTGATCATAGGATAGTTATGCGCAAGCGAGAGCATTGTCTACTACCATAATTAATTATGTTTAGCTAGGTTCCTAGAAACAAATGAGAGTTAATTTAGTGAAGTCGGCCATGAGTAAGCTTTTAATATGTGGAAACTTCTGTTCCAAGCTCGATTTCTGGAAATTAAGTCGGCTTGTCTAGGACGGGTGTCGATCGCTACTAAGTATAGTGTCGATCGACAATCTTTCTATATCTCGATTATGACTTCATTGAACAGCTATGCATTTCTTTTTTTATAGCTCCAAAATGCTCCAAAACATACATTCACCTGAAAAGACACTAAAATAGACTTGAAATGTAATGCAAAGACTCTAAAATGACTTAAATTATGACTAAAAACTGGTAAAATTCATAGTATATATTTGCATTCTTATGATTTTAATAGAATAGATTCAGATGTTAATGGCATTTAAATTTTTGAAATAATTTCAAAATACCATTAAAGTTGGTTGATCTATCATTATGTTCACTTTAAATATATTTTCATTCTTATCATTTTAAATTATCTTGATTCAGATTTTGTTCATTGTAAATAACATTTAAACATTTGTTGACTCATTTAACTTATGAGAAATTGGCAAAACTAGCACTTTCTTTGTACACTTTTTCATCTTTACATTAATCACATATACCTTTGGTTTTAAAGAGGATATTAGAACCTAACCCTAGGGTTAACTAATATATACTTAATGTTTATATTTAAGGGATAGGGTTATGGAGGGTAGATTTAGAATTTTAATAAATACTTGAAATTAAAAAAATAATTAACATAGTTTCAAAAAGCCTTTTGAATTTTTTTTTAAATGTGAAAAATCAAAAAAGCTCTAGAAAGACTTATATTATAGCTAAAAACTGGTAAAATCAATGGTATATATTTGCATTCTTAGGATTTTAATAGAATAGATTCAGATGGTAATTGCATTTTTTTAAGAATTTCAAAATACCATTAAAGTTGGTTGATCTATCATTATGTTTACTTGAAATATATTTGCATCTTATCATTTTAAATTTTCTTTATTCAGATTTTGTTGATTTTAATTAACATTTAAATATTTTGTTGACTCATTTAACTTTTACATTCTTACCTTTATTTTTTTATGATTTTATCTTTTGTTGAACTTAAATACCATTTCATGATTTTGTTGATTCAGTTAACTTATACATACTCGTAAATATATGTTTTGTCACAAACAAATGTTAAGACTATTCTAATGAAATCTGATTATTTTTTGAATCTTTTCAAGACGATAAAATTCTAAAATACAAAAATTAATTTTATATATATATATATATATATATATATAACTCATTAGAGAACTTTCTTATTTAGTAAATTAATCTCAGCTATTTTTATATCAATAAATTTTGAACTTAATAATTAAATAAAAAATCTTCAAATGTTATCATATACTCTTTCTTATTAGATTTTAATGAATTTATTTAATTATTTGCATTTTTATATTAGTAAGAAATGCTTACAACAGAATTAAATTGTATTAAAATCTACAAGATCTAAAATTAAACAAATATGGTATGTGCAAATTCAGATTTTTAAATAATTTGAAAAGATTCCTTAATTTATTTTCAAAAGCATCTATATAAAGAACAATCATTCTTAGATTATTCACTAAACAGAAAAAAAAATCTGGTCTCCTCATTGACAAACATAAGATGAAGTCTTCGACATTGCACTTTGTTTTTCTTCTCATCATCATTTCTTTCATTGTTAATGTTCAATCTACACGTAAGTTGTCTTTTTATAAAATGTTTGTTATAATACGATTATAATTACCATTATTTTACTATATAATAATTATAAAATTATTATAATCATGATTATCAGGAAATTTGGATGATTCGACCGATTGTGATCCTAATAGTCCATGTCAAAAGAATGAAGATTGTTATGAGAGTTGTGGAGTGAACAAATTTCCTTATAGAATTGCTTTTTGTAAACCTTATGGAAGGGCACGTGTATGTTGTTGTTTCTAAGAGTTTATGACCTAACTAGGTAGACTGGGTACACATGTATGGATATTAATAAAATTATAAAATTGTATGCATTGCACTTCTCGGTAATATAATAAAAGACATTATATATTATAAAATAAAGCATATCATATATTATGATGTATATGTATGTAATAAATATTTTAGAAAATTAATGGTATGATAGAAACAGTCATTCAATATGTTCAATGAAACTAAATTAATTATTTATTGCAAAAAATAATTTAAATTAAAAAGAGTGAAATATAAAATTGACAATACAAATAAAAAATATATTGCCACAATAACAACTCCAACATAATTTAGTTAAGACCACGACCATTACTCGAGCCTCCCGAATAATACTCCGAATGTCTTGCATTATCAATCATAAACATGATGTCACGTAATTATTACTATGTAAAATTTAATATGTAATATTTTTGCTAATATATAACTTACCTTGACTACAAGTTATGAACCTCCAGTAAATCAGGGTTCCAAAGAACGGGGTAGTATAATAGTAATTCAACATGGAGGTAAATATAATTATGCATATTATTATGGAGTTTATTTCATATTCTTATACCTAGAACACAAAAATAACATTTGTGAAATATTCAATATGCAATGAACGTAATAATTATATACATATTTCTTTTTCTGATAATTAATAACAAAAAGCTTATTGGTCACACTAAATTCCAATTTTACTTATTTCTTTACATTCAGTAACATTTACACTATATTAAAACTAGATGTTTGGACATGTAATTGATATGTATACATATATTAACTATTAATTGATATCTACGATGGCACTCACGTGGTGTTTCTGTATAGCATCACTTTTACCATTAATCAAGGCTTCCTATCTCATTACAGCATTGCTAGTCTGAAAAATTTAAAATAGTTTCAAAAAGCCTATTAATTTTTTTTTAAATGTGAAAAGTCGAAAAAAACTCTAGAAAGACATATATTATGGCTAAAACTGGTAAATTCCATGGTATATATTTGCATTCTTATGATTTTAATAGAATAGATTCAGATGGTAATTGCATTTTTTTAACAATTAAAAAATTCCATTAAAGTTGGTTGATCTATCATTATGTTTACTTTAATATATTTGCATTCTCATCATTTTAAATTTTCTTGATTCAGATTTTGTTGATTTTAAATATCATTTAAATATTTTGTTGACTCATTTAACTTTTACATTCTTACCTTTTAATTTATTTATGATTTTATCTTTTGTTAAAATAAAATACCATTTCATGATTTTGTTGATTCAGTTAACTTATACATACTCGTAAATATATGTTTTGTCAGAAAAAAATGTTAAAACTATTCGAATGAAATCTGAATATATTTTTGAATCTTTTCAACACGATAAAATTCTAAGACATACAAAAATTTAATTTCTATATATATATATATATATATATATATATATATATATATATATATATATATATATATATATATATATATATATAACTCATTAGAGAAATTTCTTATTTAGTAAACTAAGCTCAGCTATTTTTTATATCAATAAATTTTGAACAAAATAATTAAATAAAAAATTCTTGCAATGTTATCATTATACTCTTTCTTATTAGATTTTAAAGAGTTTATTTAATTATTTTAATTTTTATATTAGTAAGAAATGCTTACAACAGAATTAAATTGTATTATATCTACAAGATCTAAAATTAAAAAAATATTAGATTTTAACCCGCACGTACGTGAGGATATTTTTGTATAAATGTATTAGATATTATTATAAATGTTATAAATATATAATTTATATTTTAGTGTTATATATTGTGTAAATCTATAATACTATTGTTTATATTTCTTATTCAATATTATTAATATATAGTGATTTGCTTAAAATATTTTACTTTGTTATTAATTTTATTACTTACTAATATAAGATATTTTTTAGATGTTATGATAGTAACTTTATTTTTGTAAAAATTAAGACTTCAAAATATTAGATTACTTTAATTTTTACAACATATATAAATATTTTTTGTGGTGCATTTCAAAAAGTTATTCTTTATTATCTATGATTTATCTTTTGTTAAATTTTTAATATTATGATTTTAATTTTATATATTTAGTTTCAAAATTGTATATTTTGTCAAGAAAACTTTGGAAAACTACACTACTATTTTTGAGTTTGGATCATTAAATGAATTTTGATTTTTCTTGTCTACATCTAATCTATTATTTTATAAATAAAATATTTGAATTTTTGGTACTATTTTAAAAAAATTTCTAAAATTTTTTTGTTATAATTACAAATAAATTTAAAATTAAAATTGTATTTGTCGTTAATATTTTAAATGAATTACTAAAATTTTATAGTTCTCTAATAACATATTTTTAAATAATATATGAACTAAAGTTTATTATATACTATTATATTTTTGTATACAAACATTTTTAAACAACATATTGTTGAGAGTTTCAAAATAAATAAAAATTTATATATATATATAAGTTTAACCTATGTTGATATATTTATTTTGTATAAAAATATTATATATTTTACGAATTTTAACCCATTTTAATGATGAGTGTTAATTTATTTAAATGAAAAATTTAGAAATTTAAAAATTGTTAAATTATCTATTTAGTATAATTTTATCATATTTAATTCATGTAGCACTGTTATTTTTATATAATCCATAATATATTTATTGAATTTATTTAAAAAATATAATATTTATTTTCTTTTTCATAATAAAATCTTAGTTAACATTGATTTATAATAATATTATATTACTAATTACGAAATTTATTAGTGTGTTATTTTCTAAAAAAGATTTAAAATTTTAATTAAAATTTTGTTAGATTCTTTCTCAACAGATTTTATTATAATTAAAAAATAAAATTTAAATTTAAGGTTAGTTTATTTTTAATGTAAATAATCAAATATGTCATATTAACTAATTTTTGTAAGTGGTCCTACTATAACTTGTTAGTAGTAAATAAAAATATGACCCTAATTTAATAGATTATATACTTCAACTCTTTCATGAACAACAGACATATTCCACTTTATTTCAAACAAAGAGTCTTTTAGGAAGGCTTGAATATCATGGGAACATTCAGAAGCTGTCTAGATACAAGGTTCAAGACAAGATATTCCCAATGGCTACAAATCTGCTCCAACGGCTAGTTTATTGGAGACAAGAGCCATTAGCATTATTTTCGTTTATTTTCTTTCCTTCTTAGACTATTAGGACGTTATTACTTGTCCCTGTTCGTTCACTATAAAAGAAGACCGCATAGTTCATTGTAAAGCACCCT
Source organism: Moricandia moricandioides (assembly GCA_905132885.1). Lineage (NCBI taxonomy): Eukaryota > Viridiplantae > Streptophyta > Magnoliopsida > Brassicales > Brassicaceae > Moricandia > Moricandia moricandioides. The sequence goes on along the minus strand of CAJHQQ010005082.1, from coordinate 11,495 downwards.
TGATCATTGAAAGTTAATAGAAATTGATTTTCTTGTTTAGCAAAGTTGAGAATTCTTTGTTTTAGTTCTTTAGTTCTAGGTGTGAGATTCATTTGGTGCTATTGAAAACACGTCTAGAGAGTCTTATGAGATTCAAGTCAGTCTTGTCTTCCACTGATTGAGAGAGTCAATCCTATCCATCGAACCATTCCATCCACCGGCTTAGTTTGAGAGTGTGTTAGGACCAGCAAACTTAGCTTCATTGCATCCACCATTTGGACCATTCATTTTATCCTTTCATCTCATTCATACCTTCTGTATTGTTCTTAGTTTAACTCATATTCAATCCATCTGCATGCGTTTCAAGTAAATCTTGCTCGGCCAGCCTTTAATTGGTTCTCATCGACCACTAGATCATATCTTGGATCAGCCAGTAATTGAACAAAATATCAATCCAGGATCCGTTCCTGTATCAGACACCCGGGAGCCTCTCAATCATTGATTGGAAAACTTCAAACTTTTTGGAGAAGTCCAGCTCGGGGTAGGCCGTCGTTGCGAATTTATTTTTTGTGTCGCCTTTATTCATCTCTTCATTGGTATCTGAACTGGAGTCGTTGTCTTCTGCATGGTTCACTTGATTCCCTCCTGTAGTGTCGGCCCCAGCGATCGGTTCCCTATTATTTGCTGGAGCCCGTCGGATGGTGTTGCCTCCCTAAATCAGAGTTTCCAGGGGTTTCATAGGTCGAACATGGGTTCGTAACTGGCATTGTTTCTTTCTCATCCTATGGAGAGATGAGTTTTCTTCTTGACGAACTAGGTTTTCAGCCTCAAGCTGTGAAAGTTTTTCCACGCTTTGCTCAAACAGCTTGGATTGCTTGTTCATCGTGTTCTTCAGCACTTGAACCTCCAAGACCAGTTCATAATTATCTGAAGAGGTGTTGTTCCCCCCCCCCCCCCATTTCATGTGTAACTCGGTAACTTGACTTTGCAAGGCTGTGATATGATCCCATAATTTGACTTCGATCGGAGTGAGAAGATGCTGCTCGTTATTCTCACTTTCCATCATCTTCATGTAGTCTAGATTACACCTTACCCCTTCTTTTAATGCCAAACTGTTAGGGTAGATTTGTTAAGGTACTATGTGGGCAGTACGGAAAAGTAAAGCAAGCAGGAAACGAGATCAAAAGTAATCTTTTATTGATCTTTAGAGTCGGAAATACAATGTTGGTGTATAAACCCTAGTCTAGCCACCTAGCTCAAATATTTGTGTATTGAATAAACGACCCCTTGTTCTAGCGTTTGGATCCCTCTTATATTTTTTTTGTTTGTAGTGGAAATTAGGTTAAAGAATTCCATATTCAGAAATATGGAAGAATCCTCTTTAGTAGAAGTTTCCATTGTACCCGGAGGCAAAGATGGAACTGGGTTTGAGCCAAAATTTCTCTAAACAGGAATTTGAAGGTTGGCGTCCTGCTCGGAAGCAGGAGTAGTATCTTCCTGAATTATTTATCCCCAACGCAATGCATAATTAAATATTAATCGACAAAAAGAACAAACTAAATGTAGTGTATAAATAAATTTCTAAAATATTTATACTATGTTAGTGTTGAAAATTTTTAAACCAATAAGAAATACTTTTTGATGAAATTTTCTCCATATATAAATTTGATGTTCATTTTAAATTTTTGAGAACAAAAAATATTAATTTGTTATATGGTATTTGAATTTGTAATATATGTACTAATAATCATCCATAACTTCATTATGCCCCATCGTGCAACATCTAGTCATGAGTTAATTGAAGTGTTCGATTATATGATAAATCAGTGTAGTTGTACCTATACAGAGGGAGGAAGAGTTATGTAACCAAAACTGAAGCTCCCTGGCAAGAGTCTCTAGGCGCCGCCCTCCGTTCCTCTTCCTGACGCCGGCGGTAACTGAGCTTGCCAGCGTCACCGCTGGTCTTTATCCCGCTCTTCTTCCACTTTGTCATCATCAGTTTGTTTCCATGTCGTCATTTTATTTCATCTTCGTGTGTGTCTCGGTCGGCTTCCTCGCCACCACCTCTAGTCCAACTTCTCCCACCTCCACCGTCTGACCAGCTCCTCTGCTTCTTGCGCCTCTCTGTTTGAGCGGACCCAACTTATCCACTCATCCGAAGCATATGCTCGCCAGATTTATTTTGTTCTGCATCTCCAAAGCGCCTCCACCACTCCATGCTGCCCCAGATTCCTTCATCTATGTTGAGTCGCCGTTCTTCTGCTCGTCAACCTTGTTCGACTCCGCCGTATATCCATGTCATTCCGACTCAGACTCCTCCACCACTGCTGTCAACCTTCGCCAATCTGGGCGAGGAGGCGTGTAGCATCCTCAATCCTGAAAGGAACAGATGGTTGGATCTTGGACGAGTGAACGAGCAATTTGATCGAGAGACCTCAGGGCAAGCGTCCCAAGGTTTGGATAAAAGATTTAAGTGATCTAGGAGCCTCACATAAGGCCTAGACATTTCAATAAAACCATGCCTGTCTTGATTCATATCATAAAGAGATGATTATGAACTAGATATGATGAAAGAATGATCGAAAATGATCATGAGCGATTAGATCAGGTCAGGAATGGACCAAGTGACTTAGCCACATGTATTTGGCTAAGGGAAATGAGATGGACGAGCTGTAGAAGCTGAGTTCCCAGCTGAAAACTAGTTGGATAGTCACTGGCCAGTTGATACCATCTGAAGACCAGCAAAATACGAGCTGGATACTCGCTAACCAGTTCATACCTGCATAACACTAGCTGTACCAAGTGATATCAGATGGGAAAGTTGTAGTAGCTTAGTTACCAGCTAAATATTATTTGAACACTCACTGACCAGCTCACAGTAGCTGAACACTCACTGGTCAGCTCACACTAGCTGAAGTACTAGCTGAGCTAGCTGGCCGAGCTGGCGATCAACTCAACTTAGCTGACCAAGATGGTTGGTTACTGACCTTTTTGGATGGACTGAAACTCTAGGTGGGTGGTTGGGAAGGTCCAGGGGCGTCTGGTAACTTCCAGGCACGAATGGGTATGATCTGGATCATTGATTAAATCAATGGCCAGAAATGATACTGAAAATGTGCAACCCTTGGAAGGGTAACTGTCCTTTCTCCTATTAAAGGAGGGCAACTCCGTGGGTTTGCAGGCACGCCAGGGGGTCCTCCTACACCCTGAAACAAAAAGAAACACAGAAATAAAAGGGTCTATGGCCGGATTAAACAATCGAACGCCAAGAGGTGTATGAAGACAATAAGGAGACTGTTTTGTGGGCAATGAATGAGGAAGTTATGCACGACCCATTGATGGGTTTTGATGATTGTTGAAATCACCCTAGGTATTTTACAGAGCTTTAGAACACATACAAATGGTCAGGAGAGAAGAGAGAAGGCTGGACATCACACTCTATGGCCAAGGCACCCTTAAGGGGGAATGTGTGTGGAAATGCAGATTCATGGGAGTTCAAGGGCAGAGATGTGTGACGCATGAAGGGATCTTATCATTGATATTAACGTGATCAGGCTTCACAAAGGCGTGTGTTGGAGGAGAATGGTCGTCCAAGATAAGGGGAAGACATGAGATCATACACGATCCAGTCCAAGGTAACCGATGTATATTTACTCCTCGGATTACCAATATGTTTCTTGTGGGAGTGATCATGGCAAAGCATGATACGCCCTTGAAGACAATATATTGGATATGTTATAAGGATCCAAGACCTTGAGGAAAAGATTGGATCATAGTTGATCTAACTAGTCCATATGGGACGATAGTTAGATGTTACACACCGGGTAGTTAGTCATGGCGGACCATGGGTTGGTGTTGGGTCCGATCATGATACGAATCATTGATCTGGCACGTGTAGAACCATACTGAATGTTATGCATCGGCCAAACGACAATGTGGAGTCAAGGTTCACCAGTTGGGTAGATCACGAGTTGACTCAAAGGAATGGGATCTATGGTTGTGTATGGACGACCTGATCCATGGATTATGGATCAAAAGGTCGGATCTAACTTGATTAAAGATACATTGGCTTGGAAGACAAGGCTGATCAGGCTTGTGGGAATGTTATTTCCATGGCCGGTCAAGTAGGAGGGAAGTTTCATCGGATTCAATCCATGTGGCGTGGTTGGTGAATTTACTTAGGATCTGATGAGCATTGTCAGTCCAGAAGATGGACTTGGTACCATATCCTATAGGACAAAGGGAGATAAGACAGTGCATGAGTCAAGAAGAGGCTCAATGCATGTCTTTCGCAAATGAAGACTTCTCAATGGTTACTTGGTCAGTGGGGATGGTTGGTTGAATTACTAAGTACCAAAGATAAGGGTTCCCGTATGTATAAGAAGGTGATAATGAGTTCAAGGCAGCTGGTCGAAGAGTATAAGAGCTGGAAAGAGTACATAGCAGCTAGGAATAGCTCGGTGATAGCTCAGCTGAAGTGTACAAGGTCGATGAGTTGGATGTACTAGCTCAGTCAGATGGGATAAGCTCGATCTCAGATCATCTCAAGTGTACCAGCTCGACGAGCTGGAGGTACTAGCTTAGTCAACTGGGTCAGTTGAACCGATGAGCTAACAAGCTCCATGGATGTGGCAAAGATATGACCTAGTAATTACTTGGATAGATTAGTATCTTGCTAGGATGCTGGTAGAAGGGTTTAGGGAAATGGAACCTCGTATCAGTGTGACTGGAACTGTCCAAGGATTGTTTTATAAGCTGATTAATGGTAAGTGAAATGACCAAGGCATAGACAATTGGACCGGACAAGTTCCAAATGAGTTATAGATCAATGGTTAATAAAGAATATTCCGCTGCGTATTGTTAGATATAATCTAAGCTAGAAATTAATAAGTTGGTCATAAGCTAAGGTCTAAGATAGCCCTCGCCTTTAGGAAAAATTAAATAATAATGGTAAGAAAAGAGAGGTTCGGCCAGGACGTGGCCAGAACGACGAAGGAAATCGACCGTGGGTTAGGTAGCCGGGTTGGGGCCCTTCAAGTTGGTATGAGAGCATGCTTGATCCTATTAAGGACAATGCTCAAAGAAGTTAAGTTCAAATCGATATTACTTCAAAAAGGCTAAGATGACTAAGAAACCTTAAGTTGTGGTGAGCCAAGTGGGAGTTGAGGTGAGATAGGGTATCATGCTTGGGAATAGGGAAGTTCCAAGATGAACCATCTTAACCAAGATTCATTCTCCAAGGGCAGAACCTTAAAACCAGAAGGTTGGTAAATTTAGTTTATTAGAAGTGATAGAAAGTTTTGAAGGACATAATCAATGTAAGACTTATATCTTATGGACGAAATGACCAAGGGAGATAATTGGACCAGAGAGTGGCTGCGGTCGAGAAACGACCAGCACTCTACTGGAAATAAGTGTTTCCCTGGCGACAGTACAAAAAAAGAGACAAAGTGGAGATGTTCAAGCTGGAATAAAGGAAACATTACATGACTAGTACACGAGTGTGATCGGATAGATTAGCTAGGACTTAGTGTAAGTCAAGGTAATACTTACTTAGTCCAGGTCGGATGGGACGGACAATTCAAAGGTGAATACGACAAAGGGAAAGGGAAGAGAAAACTCGTTATGTTCTCCATGCTCAAAGGAAGAGCATGATATTGGGTATCCTACTATGACAAGGATTGAGGTTTGTAATTAAATGCTTTTATGAACGGTATGGTACGTTCATGGAAGTGTTCCAATTTGGAGAATGGTATGGGACATTTTCCAAACGTTTGATCAAACCGAAATCCTACTCATTTGGGTACCTAATGCAAATGGGAATAGTAAAGCGATTGGCAATGCCATGAAGGATGTTATGGGGCGTTCTTTATGGTGTGCTCAGGGACCGTGGTATTGTGCATGAGAATATAGCTTGTAAGACTGTCTTCGGAAATTGTGGTTAGTCTAAGGTAAGCTACACTTGGGGTATGCGGCCTGGAGAAACAAGATAGATCTGCTAACCCTCGAACAAGGTTGGTATGAGTGGCTTAGGATTCTAAGTGATCCTACCAGGACTTGACCAAGAGTAGACGTTACCATAGGCATCATGATGTGGTATCTAAGGCTTGTCAGGTACGACAAGTGACTTAGGGAAAGGATCATGCTTGGTTAGGCAATGGAGTCCAGAAAAGGGACCAGGGTTGACTAACATGCTTGAGTCCGAGAGGGATCTAGTGGGGACTGACTAAGATCAAAGGAAAGACGACCTGGTTGTATGATACTTGGGTTGCAGAAAGACCAAGTGCGGTAAGGCTCCAGGGTCTGGTAAGTTGACCGAGTCTGGTAGTGGACCATGGTCAGGATAAAGACAACCAAGTCCAGAGAGGGACAAGGATCGCAGTACAATCAAGTCGGAGATTGACCTAAGGTTGGGATAAAAATGATCAAGTCCAGGAAGGGATGAGGATCACATGACGACCAAGTCGGAGGTAGGCCTATGTTCGGGGTAAGACGATTAAGTCTGGGATTGGACTAAGATCGCAATATTACCGAGCTGGACAAGCTTTGGTTGGGTTAAGGGAATGGTTAAGCTTGAAGAGAGCTTGATCATGGTACATTATGGTCTAAGAAGGACTAAAGTTTGAGGGCAATCTGTTAGGACTCGCAGTAAAGCAAGCATCCTAAAGATTGAACAAGTCCACCAAGACTTGACTAGTACATCGAGTGGCTTAGGAATGGGAATCAATCCTCTAGAACTCGAGCAGTACAACAAGCGGCTTAGGGACTGGGATTGATCTTGTTGTCTAACTAAGATGTATGATCTAGTCATTTGATTAACTAGGATCATGAGATTCGCGATTATGTTCTAAAGGGACAAATTTTAAGGATGGGACCAAGTCTAGAGGAGACTAAGGTCTGGAATATATGATCAATCCGGAAAGGATGATTGATCATATGGGAAGAAGTCTAAGAGAGAGACAAAATTAGGAGAAGGGATATGAACTTGGTGAACATTCTGACCTCAACATGAGAAGTTGGGACGGTTCATTAAGTTAAACACGGATTGACCACTTGGGTTGGATTAAAGTTGGTGTCATCCAAGTGGGGGAGACTAGTTTTGCTGCTGATCAAAGATTTGATCGGTGAGAAGGATCATGGGGGCAGGAAGCAGGCGATTTGGTTGTGAAGAACCAATCTAGTGCGTTCCATGTCCAAGATTAGACTAAGTTCAGTTGCAAAACTTAGTTGGGATACAAGTTATAACCACCACCGAATTCGAGGAAAATTCCTATTAAGTGGGGGAGACTTGTAGCATCCCCGATCCTGAAAGGATCGGATGGTTGGATCTTGGACGAGTGAACGATCAATTTGGTCGAGAGACCTCAGGGCAAGTGTCCCAAGGTCTGGATAAAAGAGTAAAGTGATCTAGTAGCCTCACATAAGGCCTAGACATTTCAATTAAACCGTGGATGTCTTGATTTATAATATCATAAAGAGATGATTATGAACTAGATATGATGAAAGAATGATAGAAAATGATCATGAGCGATTAGATCAGGTCAATAATGAACCAAGGGACTTAGCCACATGTATTTGGCTAAGGGAAATGAGCTGGACGAGCTGTAGAAGCTGAGTTGCCATCTGAAAACTAGTTGGATAGTCACTGGACAGCTGATACCAGATGAACACCAGCATAATACTAGTTGGGTACTCGCTAACCAGTTCATACCAGCAGAACACTAGTTGTACCAAGTGAATAACAGCTGGGCAAGTTGTAGTAGCTGATTTACCAGCTAAACATTATCTGAACACTCACTGACCAGCTCACAGTAGCTGAACACTAGCTGAACACTCACTGGTCAGCTCAAACTAGCTGAAATACTAGCTGAAGTACTAGCTGAGCTAGCTGGCCGAGCTGGCGATCAGCTCAACTTAGCTGACCAAGCTGGTTGGTTACTGACCTTGTTGGATTGAATGACACTCTAGGTGGATGGTTGGGAAGTTCCAGGGGTGTCTGGTAACTGCCAGTGGTGAATGGGTGTGATTTGGACCATTGATTAAATCAATGGCCATAAATGATACTGAAAATGTGCAACCCTTGGAAGGGTAACTGTCCTTTCTCCTAGAAAAGGAGGGTAATTCCGTGGGTTTGCAGGCACGCCAGGGCGTCCTCCTAAACCCTGAAACACAAAGAAACACAGAAATAAAAGGGTATATGGCCGGATTAAAAATCCAACGCCAAGAGGTGCATGAAGGCAAGAAGGAGACTGTTTTGTGGGCAATGAATGAGGAAGTTATACACGACCCATTGATGGGTTTTGATCACACGCAAATGGCCAGGAGAGAAGAGAGAAGGCCGGACTTCACACTCTATGGACAAGGCACTTTTAAGGGGGGATGTGTGTGGAAAGGCAGATTCATGGGAGTTCAAGGGCAGAGATGTGCGACCCATGAAGGGATCTTATCATGGATATTAACATGGTAAGGCTTCATAAAGGCATGTGTTGGAGGAGCATGGTTGTTCAAGATAAGGGGAAGACATGAGATCATACACGACCCAGTCCAAGGTAACCGATGTATATTTACTCCTCGGATTACCAACATGTTATTTGTGGGAGTGATCATGGCAAAGCATGATACACCCTTGAAGACAATATATTGGATATGTTATAAGGATCCAAGAACTTGAGGAAAGGATCGGATCATAGTTGATCTAATTAGTCCATATGGGACAATAGTTAGATGTTACAGACCGGGTAGTTAGTCATAGTGGACCATGGGTTGGTGTTGGGTCCGATCATGATATGAATCATTGATCTGGTACGTGTAGGACCATACTGGTGTCCTAGTATATGAGAAAGCATATGAAGGGATAGTCCAGGGCGTTAGGAATAAAAAGCAATGATTAAAGAGACATGTATTGCCCATGTGAAGGGATTGCCGAATGTTATGCATCGGCCAAACGACAATGAGGAGTCAGGGTTCATCAGTTGGGTTGATCACGAATTGACTCAAAGGAATGGGATATATGGTTGTGTATGGACGACACGATCCATGGATTATGGATCAAAAGGTCAGATCTAACTTGATTAAAGATACATCGGCTTGGAAGACAAGGCTGATCAGGCTTGTGGGAATGTTATTTCCATGGCCGGTCAAGTAGGAGAGAAGTTTCATCGAATCCAAGACATGTGGGGTGGTTGGTGGATTTACTTAGGATCTTATGAGCATTGTTAGTCCAGAAGATGGACTTGTTACCATATCCTATAGGACAAAGGGAGATAGGACAGTGCATGAGTCAAGAAGAGGCTCAATGCATGTCTTTCGCAAATGAAGACTTCTCAATGGCTACTTGGTCAGTGGGGATGGTTGGTTGAATGACTAAGTACCAAAGAGAAGGGTTCCTGTATGTATAAGAAGGTGATAATGAGTTCAAGGCAGCTGGTCGAAGAGTATAAGAGCTGGAAAGAGTACATAGCAGCTGGGAACAGCTCGGTGTTAGCTCAGCTCAAGTGTACCAGGTCGATGAGCTTGATGTACTGTCTCAGTCAGATGGGATCAGCTCAGTATCAGCTCAGTTCAAGTGTACCAGCTCGATGAGCTGGATGTACTACCTCAGTCAGCTGGATCAGCTGAACCGATGGCTAACAAGCTCCGTGGATGTGGCAAAGGTATGATCTAGCAATTACTTGGATAGATTAGTATCTTGCTAGGATGCTGGTAGAAGGATTTAGGTAAATGGAACCGCTGATCAGTGTGACTGGAACTGTCCAATGATTTTTTTATAAGCTGATTGTTGGTAAGTGAAATGACCAAGGCATAGACAATTGGACCGGAGAAGTTCCAGATGATTTTATAGATCAATGGTTAATAAAGAATATTCCGCTGCGTATTGTTAGATATGATCTAAACTAGAAAATGAATAAGTTGGTCGTAAGCTAAGGTCTTAGGCGAAATTAAATAATAAGGGTAATAAAAGAGAGGTTCGGCCGGGACGTGGCCAAAACGACGAAGGAATCGACCGCGGCTTAGGCACCCGGGTTGGGGCCCTTCAAGGCGGCTCTCTGTCGTGTAAAATCGAGTCTTCTTCAGTTCGGAGTTCAGATCCACCCACAACCGTCACCTCTCACCAACCCTCGTTAACAACCTTGTTGTTCTTGATAATGTCGTGAATGTACCTGCCATCGAGGCAACACTGGCAAGCCAAGGCCTCTATGGAGAGAAGATTTACCGAGTTGATCTTTTACCATCTTCGACAACTGCTAGGTGATGTGTTGATGCAAGGCTCATACCAGCTCATGTCACCGACCGCAGCCCCTCCACGACAAACACAACTCTTCTGTTGCGTTCTTTGTCCGGTTCCATCAGCTTTGTCTTTCAACGCAATACATATTTGCGGTTTGGCTTAGGTTTCAGTGAGAGTTATGGGTATCAGTACAGTAATATCGGAGTCCTCGTTTTCAGCCTGACCTCAGCCACCACCTCCCCATTGAAGATCAACAAGAGCATCTCAGCGCCTCCGATTCCTGTGTCAACACTGCTTCGCCTATTAATTACATCACCAAAGGTCCATGTCATACGTTTATTTCTGCTTGTGATTGTTTGTTTGGGGAAGTCGATGCTTTTCATCACCTCCAACGAGCCAGTAACTGTCACGATGAGTCTCTTCTTTTTGGTAACGGCATCTTTTGCTCTTTCAAATGAGGTCTCTAGAACTTGAGTTTATGGCTCAACTCTCACTGACCAAGCTACTCTAATGAAGTCTTTGACCCCGATTGCTCAAGGCCCGACAATGTCAACAATGTTGTACGTATTAGATTCAAATTCACCAATGATTTTGGAGAAGAAAATAGCTTCAACTGCCTCACCATCTTGCTTACCGGTCTTTTGCTCTCCAGGTCACTTGAGATTCACCTAGTCTCCCGTGTCAACATAGTCGGTTTTAGAGATGATCTCATTCGTTTGACGGATTCCTTAGCCTCAATCGGCTTCTCGCCCCTCTTCCAAACCCTTTCACTAGGGTATTTCAACGTTGTTTCAGTCTATTTGAAGCTTTTTCCGAGTTGTGGTTTCCAGGATTCAAGTGAAGATTATCTGCAGATCTCTCTACTTCGAGAAAGTCTCTCCTTGAAACACTTCTATCCCATGCTTTATTGTTTTTATATTATTGTTGTTCATCTTACCGTCAAGGTTACTTCGGCTTGTAATTGTTGTACCGCCTTAGACTTTAATTAATGAAATTTGTGCCCAAAAGAAAAAAGAAAAATCAGTGTGGTCAATGTCAATAATCTCTCACTTAGTCCCGTTTACCCAATCAAGCTCGCAAATAATAGTGTAGGTAAACTCATGTCCATGTATACACATCCTTTTTATAAAAATTCCTTTGGAGTTTCTTGAATTTCTCATCTGTTTTTCATGTGAGATCCTCCGACAGTGGTATGCTAGTTTACTGTATATTAAAAACTGAAACGATTTGATTTATCCTACAAAAATTTAAATGATTTAAGAATATATCGAATGGGAATTTATTTCCC